>JADDOH010024385.1:0-20205 GCA_016648135.1 Agrypnia vestita | reverse complement strand
TATTGATATATTCCATGTGTCTGAGGGGGTTTTCCGAAGCGGGATTCTCCTACACTTTTAACCAGATTTTATGTTATTTTTAATTTATTAAATATTTTTATTTTCTTATATACTTCCATAATATGTATGCCTTAAACATTTTGTTTGTAATGTACATATTATTAAATAAATTAAATTGAATCGAATTGAATGCACTCAATTTCGCGCTCTGACAATCTACCCTTGTTAATCTCGATAGTGGTGGGGTTTTATTTACCAGAGCCTGTCTCCTTGGTAGATACATTTAGAATTCCGTTGACGTCTAGATCAGATGGGACACTATGGGACATTCTGGATCGTCTACAATTGTCTCGTAATCTCAGGAAAGTTCCACAAGTATCACAAAGGATCTAGAAGGCGGCGGCGTTCACGCCGATAGAACCATAGCGCAGTATGAGCTTTTATTCGGGACGGTGGTATCGCAACATGCGATATAAGTAACAGAGCGAGTGTAGTATGACAGCGCCTCATGTGCCACGTAATGACACAGTGATACATGGCCCAGTCTGCGACAACAGAGTGTTAAAACAAAAAAAATGTTTTGAGCAGTGGAAAGGTGCAATTTCGTATCGGAGAATTTTAGTTTTTCATCGATCAAACGAGATGTTTGGTATTTGCACTTTTAGGTGCTCGAACACGAATCTGACATTTACGTCACGGCCCTCCTCCGTCCCTTTCTTTCATCGCCTACACTTCAACAGTTGAAAACTACCGCTCGTAGATGTAGTATCATTTGTCGCCACATATTTCGAACTGATTGTTTATATTAACCTTTTCGAAAGAATTTATTGAGCGCTCAGATTGGAAGACCAGTGGTGTGATCATCGAATTCGTCAACCGTGTGGTAAAACAGCCCTGGATGAGGAATATTATCTTCGTGGTGAGTTCGGTCATTTGAACTCTCTTCCTTACCACCTCCTAAATTACAGTTATGTAGCTGGAACGAAACTAGAGAAGGTACAAAGTATTGTATACTTGGGCTGCAACTTAAATGAAAGATGGGATCCTTCGGTTGAAATCAAATCAAAAGCCGCATAGAGCAAGCTCGTGCAACCTTTATCCGCATGATGTTCTGCAGTCATGATCTTAACCTAGGATTATGAATTCGAATGGTCAGATGCTACGTGTTTTCAGTATTATTCTAGGGAATGGAAGCGTGGACGCTTACCGAACAACTGATAAGGCGACTTGAGGCATTCGAGATGTGGATCTATAGAAGAATTCTCAAAATAAGCTGGATGGACAGAGTTACGATTGAAGATGTTATGGCTCGGGTGAATAAAGAAAAATAAGTTATTCAAACAATAAAAATCCGAAAACTTCAATATCTAGGACATATGATGAGACATCTAGAGAAATGCGAGATCTTGCATCTCATAATGCAGGGAAAGATTGCCGGAAGTCGGGACCCTGGAAGAAGGACTTCATGGCTGAAAAACTTGAGACAGTGGTTTGGCCAGTCCAGTAAACAAAGTCCGCATAGCCATTATGATAGCCAACGTCCAGTAAACGGACAGGGCACGCGAAGAAGAAGAAGAAATTACAGTCCATAATCGTTCCCCACACAACCCCATTCCCGATTTATCTCTTCAAGCCCACTTTTCCTTGCTATCTGAAATCTCAAAAGATTTCAAATCCCCCGCTTCGGCGTGGATGGGTTAACATTCAACAGAGTCGTCTGCTACTAACTTAGTACTGTAGTGGGGCTGCTTGCGGTCGCTGTGGTTACGCAAGCATAGTTTAGTGAACGTACAATATAATATTGTAAGATATTAATATTTTTGAATTCTTTGAAGAATATAAAGATATAAAATATTACAGAAATAAATATTAATAAAAATTTTTTTTAGCATAATGGAAATGGTCAAATCAATTTGTTTGTACTATCTGCTTGGTTATTTTTTGCTTGGAACTTCATTCGCTCAAATTCCGGACTTATGTAAGTTTAATATTCATATATTTTTTTTATTAAAATAGGTAATATAATAACTTTTATATTTACTAATATATACAATGTAAAATATCAGTTTATCAAATTTCTAATCAAAAGCAAGTATCACGAACTTTCTTAGATTTTTCTTAAGATTTTTCATATTTTTTTATCTCTAATAAACCCCTGGCAGACTCCCATACAACTTCATCCCACTGTACATCACACAAGTTTGTGATCTTTTTTCTCTCTGAATGGCAATTTTATTTCATCTTTTCTTCTTGTACAATGATCATGTTCATGTTGGTTTTTTCTTATTTTTCTTAATAATTCACATGTATTGTTGTGTCCATTAGAAATTTTATATATAAAGAGAAGTACAATAAATTTAATTATATGTCTAAATGTCATTATTTGTAAGCTTTCTAACTTCATTTATAATTATGTAAAGCTAAGGAAATTCCCAGTTATGTATAAAGTCAGTATAAGCCCCGATTTAAAAAAAAAATCATTCATATCCTTTTTTTATATATCTACAATTCTTTAATTTATTATTAGTATATGAAAGAGTTGACTCATTATTTGTATAAGGTAACTCATTCATAGTAATGCTGTAGAAATGCGATCACTTAGACGTTTGTGTTTGTGTTGCCTCTTAGTAGCCTTAATAATCTTCGAGCGTGTATGCGAAGATGTTAGAATGTGGATGAAGCGAGAGTTGTGTTTTAGGACAAAGGAGTGTGGCGCTCTATCCTCTCTGCCTATCCCAGCGGAGAAACGTCGTGATGGCAAGTAAGTGATTATTAGTATAGAAAGCTGGTTACCGTAATGATACTTCAACGTTCAAGTCAGAAATATTGAATAAAATGCAAATTTTGATATCGCGTAACTCCATAAAATATTAGGCCATAGTTGCTCGAACATTTTCGGCGTATAATTAAAGCAGAAATATACCTCTAAGGCAGAGGCTCCCAATTATTTTTTGCCACGGAACCCTAATCGATCATACTTTTCTTGGCCACACCCTATTTTGATAAAAAAATTATTACCTTGTAGTTTGAAAATTTTTAATGTTAAACTTGAAAAGATAGAACAAATAGAATTGAAAAATAATTATTATAAGTATTGTAAAACATTTATTGAGCAAAGAAATACAATGTACCTATGAATTTTAGTGTGAAGAATGAAATTTATTCACATATTTTCTTATAATAGCAATAAAATTAAGCTTAATGTGTGACAATTGAATGCGAAGATCTGGAGCTGCATCCAGTCTGTGTCTGTACTTGTTTTTGGTGTAAGCGTAAGCTGAAAAACCAGTCTCGCATCGGTTAGCCATCACAAACGGAGGCAGAACCGCGATAGCCTTCTCAAGGATTGCGGGGTATTCGTCTTCAAGTCCAATCCAAAAGTCATTCAGTTAATCTTCCGATTCAAATTTTTGTTTTATAAAAGATGAACACTTAACATCGATCAAACTTTCATACTCTGACACAGCTAGTATCCATGGTTTTGTATGATTTGCGAATGGATTATGTACCCAGTCGATGTCCCGTAACTTCTCCGGAAAATACACTTTCAAGGATATTTTAAGGCTTATCAAATGCTCAAGTATGTTTTCCTTTCTCTAAGACTCTTTCCTACGAACGTTTCATTTAACTCTCGGACGGGACGCGGAACCCTGGTGACCCTTCCACGGAACCCTGGTGACCCTTCCACGGAACCCTGGTGACCCTTCCACGGAACCCTGGTGACCCTTCCACGGAACCCTGGTGACCCTTCCACGGAACCCTGGTGACCCTTCCGCAGACCACCTTTCGGGAAACGCCGCTCTAAGGTGTTGTAGACTATCCCCGTATAAAATAAGTATTTATAAAATAAATCAGTTTGTTTATTACATATTGATTAATTTCTTCATCCAGAGAGTTCAAATATTAAATGAAAGACAATGTTTTCGTCATAGTGTTGGAAATATTCACATTTGACAGATTTCTCGACATTTTTCTATTTTTGTGCGTTGGGATAGCAATCACCAAATAAAAACCTCGTTATTTCTGTTTCGAAATTATCGTGACAAACTTTGCGGAAGTTCATTGTAATATATTTTTAAGAAATTAAAAATAACAACGTCGCTTTCTTCTCACTTTAACATAACGTTTTAATTATTACGTTTTCGACGCTTACTGCGTCATCTTCATAAAAAAACTAAACTAAATATTAAGACTAATAACAACTTGTCGGGTCTGGTGTGGGAGGAGTGGCGGGAAGGGGTAGGTTTGCGGGGCGGGGCTAGTGTGGACAAGAGGGTATTTGAATGTTGAGTGTATTATTATTGTAAAAATTGATTTCTAAATTGTCTCAAATGTCTAGTTTTCTTCCTTTCTGCGTACATGGAGCACCTCTCTGTTATCAGGGTGAATCGATGACCTTCTGATCTTGCATGGCCATCAATCTCCTATATTTTTCTCCCAGTTTGCTCAATATAAGAAGATTCGCAGTTCTCACAATTAATTTTGTACACTCCGCTATTCTCTAGTGGATCTATTTTGGTTTTATTATTCGATATATATTTTCTGACGCTATTGTTGGTGTAAAAGGCTGGTTTGAAAGTTTTGTCTTTGCGTAAATTGAGTAGGTCTGCGGTTAGTTTTCCGGTATATGAGATTCTTATTTTCGGAATATGGCCGATGGTCGAGGAAATGAATGTCGTGTTGGGGCGACTTTCGCCAACTTTGGACTATCTTTAATAACGCAAAAAGTAATATTATATTGCGGTTAAAACTCGATGTTTTTTTTTCGCAGCTGAGGGCTTAATATTTTGTTGTTCCGACGACGCGAATACCACTGACGCGAAAACCGATAGCGGAAATATTATTCCACTGCCGCCACTTCAACAACTGAGAATACGACCCGTGCGGCGATCGGTATAACCATCATCTTTAATTGTAATACTAAATTTCGATGAATTATTTTACATCTAGCGAATTTTGTAAGCTAGCATTAAACGAAACTCTTAAAAAAATTTACTCCCTTTCTCATTTGTATTGTTAAGGGTTAAGAATTATGTAAAAAATAAGTTTGTGAGGGGAAACAGAGGTTCCATTGTTTTGAAAAGTCTCTAAAAACAACTTACTGTGTTCCTACAATGAATCCACTTTAGTTTTGATTTGTAAAAGTATGTTGTTTTGTGTTTAATACCTTTACGCAATATTAATGTTTGACATGATGATATGAACGATAAACTCGGAAGTATAAAAATTGAATACTAATCACAGATAGTATACATAAATGTCCTTTATTTTGAAATATCGTGATACGATTGGCACTCTCTCATCGGTTGAAACACTTAACACTACTAACACACAATTCGGAAAATGTAATATCTAAATATTTATCAATATTGAAAGGGTAGGTACCGGCGCTTTTTTTTCGAATAATTTGTGCGATTTCGAATGCAAAGGTGTGTCGAAATTTCAAAACAATAATTGAAGAACTTTAACAGATAAAAGATTTTGGACAATCGAATATTTACATTTTTATTTAAATAAATAAATAGTAGGTATATAAAAACAAAGTAGGCATACGAAAACATCCGCGTATTTGAATGCAACATTGTGCCAAATTTTCAAAGCAATCGGTGAAGAACTTTCAGAGATTAGCGATTGTGTACAAACGAATATTTACATTTTTATTTATATAGATTATTGGAGTTATAAAAAAAACTAACCCATAAGAAGCAAGTTTTTATTTTACTCCCTTTCTCATTTGTATTGTTTCCAATTTGATATTCTATCAACATATTCCTCTTGCTTTAAGTTCGTGTGGAAAATCTATGTATTCCATGTATATTATTATCCTTAAAAGTCATGATAAGATTGAAATTTGAATTAAAATTTCTGGTACTGAGGTAAGTGAGGACCGAAAAGGACACTATAAAGTAGAGATTTAGTATAAAGATTGTGAAAAATTATTGTATCTCTCAAGATACCCAAAAAAATATGTTGGATTCAATTTAATATTATCTTCTTCTTCAAAAATAGCAAAATGATTTTGTGATGACATTATTAATATAATTAATAAAATAAACTTAGTTTTCACCACTTTTTATATTGAAAATATCGACATGTTTCAAGGCCTATGGCCCCTTCGTCAGGATACAATTGTATACTAATAAAAATTAAATTTAAAAATCGAAGTATAGTCAGTTAAAATATTTAAAAAGTTATATAAATATGTAACTGTTTGTAAAAATAACCTATTGAAAATTATAATGAACCAGGTTTCCACAGCTCAATTCATGTGGTGAAACACAAATAAGGAGATTGAAGCATAAACCAATTGGTCGTTTCAAGAGTGTTAGTTTGGTGCTGCATCGCCAGATGTCATATTGTGTCCGGCTCGAACAAATTTTTGGTTTTTCAAGACTATTATTTTTCAGAAAGGTCAAAATTCTCAGCCAGCCATGCTGCTTCTGCGTTTCCTTTGAGCCACCAGAATGAATCTCTTAGAGGAGGGCGACCGAGTGGACAGGGTGAGTTATATTATACTAGCTGTGCCCGCGCGGCTTAGCACGCGCAGATTTTCAGTACACTGTTTGAATCGTCATAGAACTTTCGCGAACCTTCTAGAACACGCTCCTTCTAGAACTTTCAAGAAATTTATTGAATGCACAGGAACCTTCTAGACACACCGACACATTCCGCCACTCAGTTTAGAACTTTATAGAACTTTCGGGAATTTTCCAGAACCTTCTCCTTCCAGAACTTTCTAGAGCAGGTTTTTCCGGAACCTTCTAGACTCACCGACACAGTCGGCGTGCCTATTTTGAAACAATCTGAACCATTTCCGGCCTTCCCATAACAAAACAATGTGCTAAAAAGCACATTTTCGTCACCCACTCCCACCCACGCTCAGCCACCTCCACCAAACTCGCACATTTTAAATGGGACACTAAGGGCTATCCACCACCATAACCACCAGGGAGTGGTAGTATCTGGTTGTGAAGAAAACTTGGCGGATAGGGAAACACGGGTTTCTTTATATATATTTATATATATATATATATATATATTGATTAATACTTGAAAACGGACGCTGCCCGGTTGACCAGGGAGCCCTGTTAGGAGCCTCAACAATAGTTCAGCTCACATGCGAAGATGTACGAAGAGTTGTGTGGCGCACCACCCTCTCTGCCTACCCCTGCGCAGAATCGGCGTTAGGAAGTTAGTTAACAATAAACAACAACCATCAGCCTACACCAGTTCCAATGATTAAATTATTTATTTAGTACTTTATTTATGAATTAATTTCTTTACTAAACAAACTTAATAGTTTCAATCATTGTAATGTTAAAACATACTGTACATTGCATAAAATAATTAAAAAGATTTACTAATATTTAAGGCACAATAAATTGAGTAGAATATTGGATTAGATAATATTTATTAGTTAATTTATAGTAAGCAACAAATAATATTGAATTAAAATAAAAGTAAGAAATGCCTGCAGTGTAATGTTAATTATTTGGAGGAATGTCATTTACACATATAAAGAATATTGCTTTAAAAAAGCTTCAATTAAAAATATCAATATCTCATTATCGAAAGTAAAATCTGCCTTTAAATAAAATAACTGTTTGTTCAACACCACTTCATTGAGTTTAAGCCAATCAGTTTCAACTCACAGCTGAGTCTTCATCAGGGTTCAGTATTAACTAAACAAAAACAGAATTATAAACAATCAAGAAATCAAAAAGAAGAAAGAGACGGAATGTCAACTGTGGGGGAGGAGGGGGGGTTGGGTGAAAGAGAGCGGGTATAGTTGGGTTAAGGTTGAGTTAATTGGAAGGGGAATACATCTAGAAATACATTCCCCTTCCATATACATATCAAAGTCCAAATCCATTATATATCAAAGATGCTTTAATAATGTAGGCTATTCAAAATTCGCAATTCATTTAATAGAAAAAAAACCACACATTTGACCAATCTTCGGGTGTAGTCATAAAAATGACATACGTATACGTCTCAATAATTTAGAAGCCTTAGAAAAAAAAATCATTAAAAATAAATTAAAAATACTTACTTAACTAGATCTGTCGCATAGTCAATTCTAGATGTAGTCCCCTTCCAATTAACTGCACCCACTCATACCCGCTCTCTTTCACCCACCCCACCACAGTTGACGTTCTGTCTCTTTCTTCCCTTAATGCTTTTTTGATTGCTTGTAATTCTGTTTTTGTTCAGTTAATACTGAACCCTGATGAAGACTCAGCTCTGAGTTGAAACTAGTTGGTTTCAACTCGATAAAGTGGTGTTAAACAAATAATTATTTTATTTAAAGATATTATCTCTCACCACAATGTGCTTGCTTCGCGTGAAAGAAAAAAAAAGCGACATCTGTATTGGATTATGGAAACGACTAAGTTTTCGACTGCAGGGGGCGGTTAAACTATACAACTTCCAAAAAGTTGGTAGATGTGGTAGTCTATCATGGTTGGAATTGGTGAATGTAAAGTGATCACTTAAGCCAGCCGTACCATAGGTCGTAAGTCCTACGAACACCCAAAAAAAGGCCTCCATACCTACTTTCCCATATAAAAAAATATCTCCGTCTCTACGAGATATCTAAAATGTATCTTGATTAAAATGTTTTGAGTATACGATATTAATATTGCGGATACGTGTATTATTTGTTTTAGTATGTCAAGTACCAAAGCCCGGGCAATCTCTGCTAAACGTAGGAAACGGTGTACTAGTGCGAGAGCGAGACGAATTCGCCTACATGGTGAGTAAGAAAGAGTTTGACAAGAATTGATTTTTTAAAGGTTATCATCTGTCCGTGTCTGTCCACCGCTGGATACAGGCCTCCCCGATGATCGCCAGTTCTCTCGGTATTCAGCTTTTAGTGATAGGGATGGCTTAAGGCGTTACTCCACCCTGGAGGGATGAAACTTTTGTTGAAATTGGGTGATTTCCTACAAGGAGGCGCTTCGTTATTAAAAAAAATTTAATCGCACTTATTTAAGACACTAATTCAACTATTATTTTATTGGAGAATTGAAAAAATGAGATGCAACATCCCAATTATAATAATTTCTTTGTCCATCCGTCCGCCTATATGTATGTCTGTCTGTCCTCGTTACTTCGCGTAACGTACGTAATTTCTTTATAGTAAAAAAATAACTTTTTTCTTCTTTAAAATTTTTCTTTTCGTTTTATTTTATTTTATTGAATATAAATAAATAAATACTTATACCCTAGGTACCGACATGCAAAAGTACCGTGTTTTCGACGGGTTATAGCTAGCATATATATGAACTCGTTACTGAAGTCGTTACTCCCAACTCAAAAGCTCTCTCTTCTCTGGGAATCGTATCCCGAACCCTCGGTCTCAGATGCCAGTGTTATGCCTACTGGACTGGAAAGGCCTCAATCCTTTGGAGTTTCTGGTATGTTGTACCAAAAATAATCTGCATCGCCAAGTTTTAGGTCGTTAACAGGAATTTCTCTGGTTCTAGGCTGCCATCGGCTTCTACCCAGATGTTAATACAACCATGTGGGCCTGCGGTGGAACTCTCATCAGCAAGAACTTCATCCTAACAGCTGCTCATTGCGTGGTATCCAGGAACCTTGGGTAAGTACGCGTTCATTGACCTGGTGCATTCGTTAACTCAATTATATTCATTCGTAATATGCACCAGGTTAATGAATGCGACCAGCGCGCTGGTGGCGGTCCGTACCCGGCGTTGCTCGGGTTACAGATTTACATAAAAACCAGTTTGTGCGGGAGGGGTACCATTGTTCTGCAAGTCAATAAATGAAGGTATCCCAATAAAAAAGTAACCCATAATAAACAAGTTTTTATTATACTCCCTTTCTCTGTAAAATATAACAACAATTGAGCCCTTGTCCGGAATAACGTTGTATCCAACACAAATGTCAATTTTGAGTTATTGATGCAGTTATGTTGGGTATGTTATTATGCATCGTTTAAAGTAGATAATATGTCAAGAAAAAAATATTTAGGCTTCTGGCTGCATTTTAAAGTTATCGGTTTGTGGAAGAACTTTGTACATTGTTTCTCAAAATGGCGTCGCCGCGCGTCAATATCGTGGAGCGTGGTTTAATTCACATGAATAAAGGGAGAAAACGAACATCTAATGTTTTAAACTGGAAAGATATCAAAGCCAATAAGTTGAAGGATGCAGGAAAGGAGTGTTTATCCAGAAAAAATATTATCAAACCTGCAATTGACCCGCCGAAACATGTTTGTGGAATAACGTTGTATACGATTTGGCAGTTCTGATTGGTATTGTAATTTCATATGTGACAATATTATTTTGTCGAAAGTTGACCGATTTTACTCAATTGATTTATCCATATTGATATTTGAAATGCTTTTTGATAATAACGCTAGCATTATTTTTGATAATAATGCTGGCATTATAGTGCTCTTTATATCGTAACTTAAAATAATACCGATACAAAAATTTATTTAATTCCTCGTTCTTTTTCGTAGAATCGAATTTGAGCCAAAAATGTTTAAATCCGGGATGTTTACTCCATTTTAATATCAATACAAATATTCAATCAGAATTCAGGTTACTGAATAACAATAAAAAAAGTAATCATGAGAAATTGAATGTCCGACGCCATATTCAGCAAACAGACGGAGATAGGTAATAGTATGTACGAGAGACTTATCGTTCCGTAAAAGCTCTTTACCTACTGATGATCCCATCACAATCAGAGCTAGAACCTTCCACGAAGAATTGGAATCATGGACCTCCCATAGCCTTCTACCAACTCGTTGTGGAAGATTAGCTACCGTATGGAAAAAATCATGCAATTAGGAAGCCTGGAACTAACTTTAATGAATTCCAATCCACTGCCAATAAGGCTGCTAAGCTCAGGGACCTCGATGACATTTGTGAATTCATGTTACATGAGCATGCTGCTTTTAAAAAGCATTATTAAGTAAAGCAGAATAAATAAAAAACATTTTGCGGAATAACGTTGTTTGTGAAAATTTCGTATACAACGTTTTTCCACTGATTCAGCATGTTTTTTTTTACAATAGATTCAAATTTAATTGCCTTTTTTCTCTATTTCATATTGAGATTTGTTAAGAATTATATGATAATTATATTTAAAATATAAAATGTAATAAATTGTAACTGGTTTCATTTTTTCAATTTTTCTCGGAATGAGAGTATTGTTGGACACAACGTTATTCCGGGCAAGGGCTCAATTAAAGATGTCAGTCGTTTTGAGCTTTGATAAGACACTTCATGCTTTGAAGATTAAATTCTAAAAACATTTGTCAGTCAATTTAGATTTTTGACATTCGTAGTGAAGTACCTATTATGTATACCGACGGAGTAATTCAAATTTAGAAAATATTCCGCGACGTTATCGGGCCGCCGCGGCGCACCGTTGCTAATCAAACTTTTCTAATAATTACAATTTTAAAAAACCAATAAAATTTCTAAAAATCCGAAATTATACTATAATTATTTTTTTTTTAAACGAAAATTTGATAGATCTTCTTGATCGTCGCCACGAGTCTACTTGCCAAGTTTCAGCTCGATTGGATCACGGAAAAGCGTTAAAAATCGATCCAAAATCTTTTCGACGGGTAGTCGGCAAGCAAGCAGACGCCACGAGTTAATATAAAGGGAGTAAAAAATAACATTTCCATACAAAATAATATTTTTTTCGACGGCAAGCCGGCAAGCTGGCAAGCCGGTAAGCAAGCAGACGCCACGAGTTAAAAGAAAGGAAGTAAAAAGGGTCTTTATGTAAAAACAAAATTTAACATTAGAGAGAAAAAACACAAAAAAATTACCAATTACGGACATTTATTTTACGTTTTCTTTGTTTATTCATGTTGCTAAGCAATCCTAGTGACATCTTCGAACTGTCGGCATCGGTCATATTTGTAACAACCAAACGCACTTGCTCCGGAAAGGAGGAGATCCGTGGTTCGAATCCCGGTAGTAGCCAAATATTTTTTGGTGGATTTGAATTTTCTGTATGTCTTTCTAATTGATTAATTAATTTGGTTTTGAATTTCACAGAACTTTGTTCTAAAAAAAATGCAACTTCACGATAAGAATGTGTTCTTGAATAAGATGTATTTTAGGATGCTGGGAGGATGCGCCCGTCCGCAAGAAACGTATTCTCGTTTGGCACGTCACGTGAGTGCTTTCTAACATGTGATGTCGTTTTATTCTAACATACGGCGCTTACTGTATATATATATATATATATTTAATAAATAAATGAAAACAAGAGAAATACACAAATATCGAATTACAAAACTGAAAAATTAAATGCTGGAACCTGGATTCGATCCACGAACCTCTGTCTTACGCGGACAGACTGTTACCAATTTCACTATCCCAGCGACTTAATAAGTCGTCAATATTTGATAGTTATATGTTTCTCTTTGAATTAATAATTCACTTATTTATATTATTCCATTTTTATTTGGGATACAATCGATTGTTGCGAGAATATCAAACGAAGCTTTGACGTCTTCCCGCTAGTCGATTTCCGAATAATGGAAGTATTCTTTGCTAAACTCCAAATAAAGTTTACATGTGATTTATATTTTTCATTTATTTATGGAAGCGAGTCCCGTAATATTTAATAAGAAATAAATAAATGAAATTAAGAGAAATACACAAATACCCAATAAAAAAACTGAAAAATCAAATGCTGGAACCTGGATTCGAACCACGGACCTCTGTCTTACGCGGACAGCGTGTTACCAATTTCACTATCCCAGCGACTTGATAAGTCTTCAATATTTGATAGTTATATTTATTTTTATGTTTCTTTTTAAATTATTAATTCACTTATTTACATTATTCCATTTTTATGCGAGAAGACGTCAAAGCTTCGTTTGATATTCTCGTAACAATCGATTACTTCCCGAATAAAAATGGAATAATATACCTTGATGAAATACCAAAAACTAAGACAACACATGGACAGAAAAATTACTCGTACATAGGGCCTAAAATATTTAACATATTTAAAACAGACTTCCCGAAAATCAGAATATACTCAATAAATAAAATAAAAGCTTTAGCAAACAACTGGCTTACCTCCAAAGGTAGAACAGCAACTGAAAACTTACTTACTGTAATTGCATAACAATGTCTATAAATAAAAATATATACCTTTATAAATAAATAAATAAATAAGGAAAATAAAAAGTAATCTTAAACATAACTTTAACCCTTTTTACATTAAACAATTATTCTACACACTTGGACTTATGACTCACTCAACTTACCACTAACACCGCACTTGATACTTTGTAGATACATAATTTCTACATTATGAAAATTAATATTACTGACGAATTTAAAAAAATATTATAATTGTGTTCTATACGCCACTCTGGGACAGGCGTAGCCTAGTAGAGTGGCATAATCCACAAATTTAACAACAAAAAATGTGTAATTTATCTTATATTTTTATTTTTAAATTAGTATTAAGTACCTTTATTTGAAAACAAGGATTTTTTTGAAATAAAATAAAAAATAAATAAGGGAATTAATAATTCAAAGAGAAACATATAAGTTCTTCAGTTGCATCTCACCGCTAATACTAATTCGTCCTCAATATCGTAGACCCCGAGAAGACCGTGTACGATTCTGACGTGGCGAGTACCGTGCTCCTCCAGACTACGCACTCAGGAAGTCCCACGACATTGCGCTTCTAGAGCTGGCTTCCCCCGTTGCGATGTAAATATAATATATTTTTTTAAATCGAGCGGGTGTGCTGATGGTGTATTGTTAACATTGCATTATATGAAACATGGCTGGAC
The DNA here is from genome assembly GCA_016648135.1 of Agrypnia vestita. Taxonomy (NCBI): domain Eukaryota; kingdom Metazoa; phylum Arthropoda; class Insecta; order Trichoptera; family Phryganeidae; genus Agrypnia; species Agrypnia vestita. The sequence continues at coordinate 6,392 of JADDOH010024385.1, read as the reverse complement.
GAATTGAATGTGCACTCTGTCCGGCCATGTTCCAACTAAGGAAATAACATTATGTAAATATATAATTCGCAGTAAGTGAGAATATGAATCGCCGATACACCACATCATGAAAAATATATAACAACTAGCCAAACATCCGTGAAAAATCACGCAACATAATAATTGTAGGATTTCGAAACTGAAAATTCATGATTGGATAACCATTTGTTTTTTTTTTAATTATCCACGTACCGAATTGCATTTTGCTTGTATAAAAAAGAGAAAATAAAAAATAGAATCCACATGGTTCAATCACCATAATAACACAATGTGTAACGCCAACATATTTTATTCCTGAAATAATTCCATAGATGGCGCTAAAAAGCTAATTCTGGTTTAATGACAGCTAAGGAACTAGTGTCAAAATCTGCTCAAAAATGGCGCCAGTCATAGTTAAAACCCACTACGAACCAACACGAAAGGTGATTGTCGTTATATCAAGTACCGCAAGTGTTGAAGCCTAATTATACTAAGAGATGGCGCCACTTTCGCTTGTAAAATATTAATGGAATATTACTAAAAATATTTAAATATGCTTTGGTATGTTCTGCGCTATTGTGAATACAAGTCACACATCGTATATAGATCTTTATTAATCTTGAGTCCGACGGGCCTTTGGTCTTCGCTAGCTGGCTTAAAAACGTAACTCATAGAGGATCTAGTCTGGGGACCCAGTAGAGGAATCTGTAGTTACTCCAGTAGCGACGAGAGGATAGCAACCCAAGAAGGACGTGGTAGGGATGGGTAAATGAAAAAAAATATCGATATATATCCGATCGATATTTTAAAAAAGTATCGAAAATAATCGATATACATCGATATATCGATATTATTTTTTCAAATCTGTAAGGGGAATAAGCTTTTGGCGACTAAAACCAAAAAAAAAGGAAAAATATCGATGACCAAAGAAAGGTCGCCAAAAAATGACCAAAAATAAAAAGGTCGCCAAGAAAACAATATCGATTATCCCAGAAAAAAATATAGATAGGTATTTGATATATCGCGAAAAAATATCGATAGGTATTTGATATATCGCGAAAAAATATCGATAGGTATTTGATATATCGCGAAAAAATATCGATAGGTATTTGATATATCGCGAAAAAATATCTATAGGTATTTGATATATCGCGAAAAAATATCGATAGGTATTTGATACATCGCGAAAAAATATCGATATTTTTCAAAAAAAATGTCGATATTTTTTACCCATCCCTAGGACGTGGCAGAATCAGTGGTTGGCCGTGATACTGCTAGGCCCCATCCCAAGCGCTTGCCCAGCTTTTCACCGAGGATTACTCGTTATTAGTACCCACGCCTCTGAGGAAGTGTACTCAATAGTGATGGGTCCGCTCTGTACTCACTACTACAATGTAATAATACATTACATTGAAGTGCACACTTCCCACGTTTTGAAGTGTAGTGCACACTACAAACTACAAACACCAAAGTTATTGAAAGTATAAACTTTAAATAGTACACTTCATTTCAAAGCGAACACTACAAAGTACATACACTTCAAAGTTATCGAAAGTATGAGAAACATACTTTAAATAGTGCATTTTTTACGTGAAATTTTTGGGAAGTTGATGTAACTAAACGAAGAAACCTCTGGACACTGTAACAACCCCCCCCCCATGGTTTGAAAAATTTTTGTAATCGAATAAAGAAATCTGGCTGCCGACCTTTTTTTTTTTTAGGTCGCCAAATGTTACTTTGGAGAAAATATCGTCATTTATCTTAAATATTTTCCTCGTTGAACTTTTTAGTTCGCCAAATTTTTATTTGGGAAAAAAATATTTACTTCATTAGTACTACAATTTTGTAGTACAATTACTTCATTTCATTAATATTACAATTACTTCATTACTTCACTTCATTTCGTAGTACTACAATTACTTCACTTCAAGTACTTTTTACTACAATTGTAGTGTACACTTTGTAGTCTTCAAACTAGTGTACGTGTGCTTGTTGTAGTCTTCATTTTGAAATGTAGTTTTTCCCTTCGCTAGTACTCAATAGCACGTCGAGTGCGGTATAAATGTGAATTTGATCACAATGATCACTTAATCTTTAAGGCAACAACCCTCGCAGCTAGCCTTCTAATTGGATGATTAATTACTTTTTTCTTTCAGATTTACGGACCACATAAAGCCAGCCTGCCTTTGGCAAATGGAAAAACTGAACCTCCAGAAGCCACTCAAAATCGTCGGCTGGGGCAGTGTTGGCTACAGTGAGTGTGACCCTTGACCCTTTCGTAGAGGATTGCTGATCTGGAGTAGGCTTATGGTAAAGGGAATGATTATAGTGAACCATACACGAGTTTTATAAAAGTTAATCCAAACGAGACACTTTCACACCTACACACCCGCTGGTGCTCGGAGCCGACGATTTGTAACACCATGCGACGCTGAATATCCTTTCCGGAGATGGTAATCGATTCTTAAGCCTCATTCTCAGCCAACGTAACAGTAAATACTTAAAATTAGTGATGTTCAAGAGGCTCCTGTACGTCGAGTATTGGCATCAGTCGATAATATATACATAATACAACTTTTAAACTTGTCTGTGAGACGTGCTGTAACAGACCAAATATTTCTTTATAGGATCGTAAATAGTTTGATTGATTGCCCCCAGATTATTAGTCTCATCGACTTATATGCCCCATAGAGGTCATCAAGTCACAGTGCATTATTCTATTATAGTGGAAATGTCAGAACTAATGCATTAGAAAACTCTGTAATTCCCAGATTACACTCATTAGGGAATGAACATGCAGAGGCGGCTGACATTTTTGCTGATAGTATAACTGTGTATAGGACAAAGCTGATACAATTGTTTACATCTCAACGAAAAGGAAATGGAAAATAAATTTTTCTGTATTATTATTTTATCTGTCTTATATTTTTCTGTATTATTATTATTACCTTTTAACTATTATTATTGTAACTTTTAACTGTATTATGTTATTTTTTAAAAATTTATTCTGTATATTTGTAAAAACCCATAAGGGCGTTAAACAAATAAATAAATATTCCCGCTTAAAAATGTAGCTAGTGTCGCTTGAAAGTAGGGCAGAGTAGCCATGAATTGGACACTCACTATAACTTACAAACTACACATGGTAGTCCTGTCTAATACTTGTCCTGATATTGGAAACAGTGTAGCGCCGTGATTTACAAACTTTGACCATTCACGTGAAAAGATATCGCGCATAAAACGTAAATATTTTTGTCAAAAAACGAAATCTACAGTTGAGTCCACTGATAAATTATACTCTTGCGATGTTTTTTTTTTTGAAACCTGCTATATATTGAATATAAATTGGTAAGTAAATTTAATCTACAAGCACCCGATAAATATTAATAGAGATGATGGTCTCAAATTAAAAACATCTTGGTATCCGGCGCTTCAAAGTCATTCTCGTCGCAGACTCCGCAGAGATAGTGATCAGACAACAGATGAAACATACATACAACATAATATAACACATGACTCCGACACGGTATTGCCACGTAACACAGAAACACCAAGCTTTCGACACGGTATTGCGAGCCAATACTTAACACAACACGAAAAAGTTCTCACCCTGCTTTCGACGCGGTATTGCAAGCCGATAATTAACCACAACACCAACACTCACTATAACACATCAGCCCTGATGATGGACCCTGCAATGGGATTCGAAACGTTGGCCCGTAAGGTTGTAACAACATAGCATAATATCCCAGAAAATACAAACTTGAAGATTCTGAGTGGCTGTGAAAACCTAAAAACATTCTTAAGACAGAATTGTTTAATTTTAATCTTAAAAAATGGCGGAGTGTTTTGAATTCATATAATGAATGTCATATAAATATTTGAAATGTTCTATAAAACTATAAAAGACATCTATAAAATATACTAATTATGAAATTCTGGAAGCTGAGTTCTATTACCATGACTGACTATTGAACTAACAAAATAGTCATATTCAGTGTTTGAGACGTTTATCTTAAATTCTACCTGTAATTCAAACGAGGTACGTCACACAATTCTTTAGATGCTTTAGCGGCCCTCGTAGCGCAGTGGGTATGACACTGACTTCCCACACCGAGGGTTCCGGGTTCGATTCCCGGTGAGGTCACAATTTTAATCTGTGTGATATATTCAAGCCTGGGTGTTTTGTGATGTATTTCGCTTCTGTAATTGGGCCTCCTGGCCTGTTGAAGCGTGAAAAAAGAAAAAAGAAACATGTTTATACGATATGTGGTTTTAATTTTAGATAAAGCCGCATCCGACGTCCTTTTGCAAAGGATTGTGCGCATCCTGACCAAGGAAACTTGCCAAGGCGTGGTGAAGCCCACAAAACTGTTTCCAGGGATCATTGATGAGCAGCCGTGCGCAATGGATCTGGAGAGTGAACGAAACCGATTGATGGATACCTGCAAGGTGATGATTTCATTTCTTTACACCATAGTTTTAATATAAAAAAAGCTCCATAAAGCCTGACTTGCCAATGGGAGCTGGCAAGACACTTAACCGTGCCGCAATTACCCCAGTAATTACAGCATAGGGTAAGGTGCCCTAAGAGTGTAGGGTTTTAAGAGATATGAGCATAGTGCGAAAAATAAACTCAATATTCTATTCAAAACACTTTAAATACTTATTTGTATTCTTAGTCTTCTTACTCAACTTAAAAAATGCAACAAAAATAGTAACATTTAGGATTTACAACCATAATTGACAGTGTAGTAGAATGCGTACTTTTAGTATAGTATAGTAGAATGGGACAGTAGTCTCCCAAGAGTGCGCGTTTTACTTCATTGTAACATAATCTGTAAAACATCGAGTTCATACTTTTAATTTATTCGACCAATACTTTTTTTGTTTCTTCAGAAAATGTAGACCCGTATCTGCAAAGGGAGATGGCAGGTGCAGCTCTATGCGTTTTCTCATACTTAATTCTGCCAAACATCTCTTTCTCTTCCCCTCCCCTACCATCTTGCGAGCAAGATCAAGATCAAATATTTTGTCTGCTTGTTTCTCGTGGTTTCGATTCCATTTGCAACAAAAAAACCATTAATTATTTTAAAGTTCCGCAAAAGTACGCATGCGCACTCTTGCTTTGCGCACTCTTGTTACCGACACCATGATTTCAAATAGCCGCACTGGTAACGCCATCTAGTCGACACCGGCATTAACGAATTCTATCAGTTGTTTGCCAACAAAGTATTTTCGCCAAATTCCACACAAAATTCTACTTCCTTTTTCAAACCAATACGTCACACACGTTGCAAAACACAAAAACATTTGTTCAAAAGTGTTAGATTTCAAAAAACTTACATTTTTTCATCAAAACACATTTGTTTTGCTCCAAATTTCGTCAACACAAAGTTCGGCGTGAAACACGACCGAAATAAGTGCCAATCGACCAAAATTATGGAAAATTTGAATACTGCGCACTCTTACTACTGCGCGCGGTTATTCGGGAAAGTTTTGAGCAAAAGCTCTCAAACCAGGTTAGCCTTTAATTCTACATGTAAATACTTAACAAGGCAGCCATGCTATGCTGCAATGTGGACCAGCGATAAATCAGCACGATACAGTTGCCAAATGCCAAATTTGTTTATATATTAAAATTATAATATAAGACAAAGTAGATATTACAGTATAAATATATATATATATATATAAGACTAATATCTACTTTGCTCTTTCTCCTGAGTTATTACAAATGATTACTTACAGAGAAGCTGGGTAGTTGGTTTCAGGATAGAGCGAGCTATTTTATGTAGGCACTCAGTCCACAAACTCTATTATGCCTATTAACAAAGTGTTCCTGGATTGCCATTCTTTTAGGAGTACCTTATTTTAGAAGGCTTGTTTAATAAACATTTTCTGTAACCAGATGATCGTGATGTCAATGTTGAAAGTTATTAACATCTATTGTCTGTCGGGAAAACACAATCTTCTCTCCTGAATAATTCACTTTTTGACATAGTATTCGATGAAAGTCCAACACTTACAAATTTTGTAGATACGGAACGTGTAATATAATGCACTATTGCTGTTATCTGTATGTTTGTGCGATTCATATGTGTTGAATGTTAAGAAAGTACACATTGTAATTCGACCCGCTTCCAAAAGGAGTTTGTAATCCCTTAAGCTACAGATACACATGCTTATTTAGTGGCATGTGAGCATGCGCAGTATCGACCTTCTTTAGGCCTTGCTTATTAGTGGCATGTGTGTATGCATATTGCTACTAAGTGGCATGCTCAAAAATCAACCGCCGGTTGATTTATAAGCATGCCACTGTCATTCACCATAGAGAAGGGGTATCTTTGGAGCATGTGTGAACAGGCTTGCTT
>JADDOH010024383.1:0-63828 GCA_016648135.1 Agrypnia vestita | reverse complement strand
GCGCCATAGTACATGATTCACGTTTTTGCTGTCTGGAGAGTCAATTTAGTGTAAAGTTTTCGAATCTTATTGCCAAAATTGCAGCTAACCATGCATTCAATCAATTTTATTATGAAAGGTCCATTTACTATTAAAGCATTTGTTTAAAAAAAGTTAAAAAAATACTTTGTTATTATCACAAAAAAAATATAATCCCGAAGCCCTATTTAATATTTCTAGCAATAGAGTTATCTTTGGTACACTTTTTCTCGAAATATTTCCACGTAAAGACCGTATATTTTTTTAATAAATTGAATAAAAGAAGTTCAAACAGAAAGTTTGGGGGAAAATATATAATTATTTTTGGGTAGGTTGTTAAATACAACGTTTACAAAAAGATAAAAATTCACTTTCCGTCTCCTATATTGCAGCATCCAAAAAACCATTAAAACATTGATTATTTTAATTAAATTTTACATGCGTACTAAGAAAATTTTACTGTCATTAATATAAAAATATTCAAAATTTTCTACCTCATACACAGAAATTTGAATTAATTAAATCGTATAGTCTGTTAAAAGATCATTTTTCTTTCAAATCAGTCGTTGGTTGGACACCAACTACGCCAGTCGTCAGGTTACGCTCCCGCTAGTTTATACGAATATATCTTAAAATGCTGCGTAAACTTTGCCTGAGTGTTAATAAAGAGAAGATATCCGTATAATGAATGCATTTTAGAAATCCCATATCGCGGGGACAACGGTAAATGCAGAAAATAACTGTTAAATGTATTAAAAATACTTGAATTTGAATGTCGCCATTTTTATTTTTTACAACTGTCAAATTTTGTTTGTTTTTGCGGGCTGATTCTGATGTTTTTTTCCATTATTCTTATCTGTTTTCTTGAAACAATATGATATATAGACTTTGTTCTGTATATACACTGAATTTTTGTCCTTTCTTTTACATGCAAACAATATTTTTAATGAAATAAGGTACTCCGTCTATTTCTTTACTCAACGGTAATTGTCATTTTTTTCACGAAATAGTGATGTGAAATCTTTTGAACCGGCATTTTTTTGTGTTTTTATTTTAACTGAAAAATTTTCAGTAAAACGATATAATATTGTTTTGAGTTTGTTTGTTTTGATGTTTTGTTTGAAAAATTTTCAGTAAAACTATATAATATTGTTTTGAGTTTGTTTGTTTTGTAAAATATTTTCTTCAATTAAGAGGTCCTAGTACACGATTTTCGTATTTGCCGTCGGGCGCAGAGTTGCCAACGTAGGCGATTTTTCGCCATTTAGGCTACTCAGAAAGAGAATCGGCGACGAAAAAATCTAAAAGGCGACTGGTCGCCTACTAGGCTACTTCAGAGACAAGTTATTTAAATCAGCCGAATCGCAAATAATTAAGAAAAAAAAAATACAATTACCTTTGTGTAATGCTGTCATTGAAAGAATTTTAAGCGTAATGGGGACAATTAAAACAAAATTAAGGAATCGCCTGCAACTACCCATGCTGATCGCTATTCTTAGAATTCGTACCTATATGAATGTACGAGGTGTGTTGCAACAACTTTCAACCAAGCAATCACATGGTAAGTTTTCACGCTGGTAGCAAAATGTACGTCTCCGGTGTTTTTAAAATGCTACCTATCTACTTACTTTACTTTCTTTTAACGAACATCACGGTTTTTTGTATTAGGCTTAGGCCTATTTATCAATACATTATAAATATGTTATAAATAAATTGATAAAAATTACATTTTATTTTATTCATATTAATATTTTGGCGTTTGGGCTACTTTAGGCTACTTTATGTATAGGAAACGGCGATATTAGGCCAAGCGCTGTTGGCAACTCTGGTCGGGCGACTAAATTGAACATATAAACTTATTATATCATTTTGCAAAACCCGATTATTAATTTATCCTCCGGCTTAATAGCCCGTTCCTTAATGGGAACCGTTTATATGCTCCATTGTCGTCCGTCGTTATATATTTTTATTTATTGTGGTCAATTGTCGATATTTTTTATGAATCGTTTTACCCCAGTTCATATAATCGGATCTTATGAATCCTTCTTTTTCCTTTTATAACATCTTTATATGTTGTATTATTTAAATACCCTGTTTTAATGAATCGTTTTGTTTTCGTTTATATGTTCCGTTAATCGTTTTTTATTATACTTTTTAAATAATCGTGAGCCATGCACTGATTGCGTGTCACACTCTAATTATATAAAGTTGTCATTCCAGCAAGTTACGGATAGACAACCAAATTATTATATTTAGATATTTGAGGTTACATTTCTGTAAGTATGAGTTTTCATTCTTTTCATAGAATTCAATACAGTAATAGACAATGATCAGTGTAGATTTATACAACTCAATACTTTGAGCATCATTAATATATAATTTGTCTTTATTTTAGTTTTTAAATATTACTTCTACCGCATACATGCATGAATGTTTTTTATAATCGTTGATCTTTTCAAATAATCGTTTTTCTCCAGTTTTCAAAATCAGATTTTATGATTTATATTTTGATTGTTATTTAAGTAACTTATGTAGAATATTAAAAATAAATTCGCTTCAATACAAGCAAAAAAAAGTTTAATCATTTTGCACTATCACCCTTCAGAAATTTGATAAATATATAATACTTTATAAAGTTAATCTGTGCTATTCTGAAAATATTGGGATGTCAGATCTTTATCCCAATCTTGACAGGTATGTATAACAATATATTGACACTAATTTCGATGTTTTAAGTTTGGCATGTTTGAAATAATTAATGAATCAATCAGAAAGCCCTAAAACGTAAACAAATGTTAATGTATTCACAATTACGAATAATGATCTTTCTAATTGATTGAATTCATTAATTTCAAACCTGTCAAACATAAAACGTCAAAAAAACGGCATCACAATGTAATACAATAACTGTCAAGATACAGAAATAGCAATGTTGCTTAGTTCAGAATACGGATGATTATCATTTTATTTGACTTTTATTATTGCGAATTAATTTTAGATATTCGATATAAGTTACTTTCATGAAAGTCTTACGTTTTGAAAAGATAATTCAGAATATTTTTATTTCTATATTCTCTTTATACTTAACCATATTTTCATGGGTGTACGACTGTATAGTAATTAATAACAACTTTTGCGTGACCGCGCAACATGAGTTGAGCGCTGATTGCTTGTCACATTCTAAATATCTAAAGTCGTCTTTCCATTAAGTAACGGACAGACAACGAAAATATTATTATTATTATTATTTTGTCTTTATTCTACTTTTTAAGTATAACTTCTAACGCGCATACATAAGTACGCGCATAATTTTTTTAAATGGTTTTTATTTGAATTATTTAACATTGATATTAAAGAAAATGTTATAAAACAATAAAAAATATAGTGAAAATTCACACACGTCATACAATTTTTCAACGCTAAAGAAAAAATAATAACATAATGTTACATGTAATGGAGATCTTAAAAAAATGTTTTTCTTAAAAATCAGAAAAACAGCAAAAAGCAAATTTTGAGTGAAATTTCAGAAAGAAACAATATCCATTGCATGGTCGGCTTTGTCACATCTCTAATATAAGGATCGAATAATTATTGTACAGAAAAATTTCGCCAAACTTGCAAAACTTACGTTCATGTAGAAAGGGTTACGTATGTAGCACTACGTAGTTAAAAGGTCAGGCGTTAAAGTTTGCACATTTCTATTTCGTTTTATAGTATTGTATATTTCTCGCTATCGTTTTTTGTGCTTAAATAATACATGTTTGAGCGAAACTAGCGCCATTTTTAGCGGGAAGTGATTAAACTAATGCCAATATTGAAAGTATAAGAGCCTCTTAAATACGTTGAAAAATCTTGGTTTTGTGAATTTTTATTATTTTTATAATATTAATATTTTTTGTAAATGCATGTGCTATCGGACGGCAACATTTAGGTATTGCGACCTAAAGAAATATTTTTTTGACTAAGATATTAAATTTTAACCTATTTTCATGATGGACAGATTTTTAATTTTACTCCCGTACCTACTTCAAACCGATTTCTCACGTTAAAAGCGCATTTTATTACAATACGTGACAACGCGTTCACTTTACAATTTTTTTCTCTTTCTATTTATTAAAAAGTAATATTTGCGTTCCCTAAATCCGGTAACGTATGAACTGTAGAATTAAAACTCTCATTTAATCACGGATTTCGATTCCGTGAATTATTTTCTTTCTGGTTCCAAATCACAGTCATAATAACCCAAAAACGACGCGATAAATTCAAGGTGATTTATTTCTCTTGTAAAATGCTGGCTCGGCAGATAATTTCCACGATGAATAAAAATTTTACGTCAAAAAATGCCGTTGTATCGAGAATGTCACAATTTTTTTATACCGTTAGTAATAATAATATGAATGATTTGAACGTTGATTTAAAAAGGACCACAATCCACCTCAAACACCAAATCTCATACGCACTGTACATGTTTCATTCCTTATTACCTAAGTTTTATTTAAGCCAGAGATATCGCAAAATAGATTTTGGTTATTTTAAGGATGGGCCGATTTCTTTCTGTTTTCATCGGAGTAGTCGTGGCTGATGCCATTCCAACTCGAAGTCTGCTTCAACGTTTTAAATAGTTGCTCAGGTTTTATCTTCTACCAGGATATTGTATTGTTACGGGATCGCTACTGTGAGAATCAAATAAAATTTAAAAAACTATTTAAATTTTATTTTATAGGCAAAGTTACTGGACACGAATTTAATTGGAACATTGTTCTTTGATTCATTCTCAACGTTTCTAGAATCTTCGTTGCACTTTTTATCTACATAGTTTCCTAATTCGCACTCATCATCACTCCTGAATAACTTTTCTCTCATAAAGTGACGCACGTGATAAAAATCACTCAGGTTCGGACTAGAAACTTTTCGCACATTGGTAGGTACTTTCTTGATTTACTATCGCTGAAATTACATACGCGCGTTAGCTACACTGTTAGTTGTCGCTTTGTACGCTATCACTACTACGCAAAAGCTGTGCGCTATACCTTTTTAGGTAATGTCGTTTTCTCGATGTTTCTAGTGATTACGAGAATGGCCCAGTCGATTCCAGATTCGTGTGGACCATTTTAGTATCTTCCAATTTTAGTTAAAAGTGTAGAGTGCCGTAAAATCATCGATTTTGTGTAATTTTTTCCAACTTCTTCTATCTTTAGTGGCTTCATGGAACTCGGAAGTCTACAACCGCACTCACATTCCCTGACATCGCATTTGTATTACCTCCACTACCTCTTGTAGGTCTGGTCTTTCTTTCTATCTCAATTTTATTGACTTCTCGCTACACGTCCTGCTCACTGTAGTTTGTTCTCTTTCATTTTCCTTTCTATAGAATATTCTGGACAAATTCCCACTCTTCTTCAGGTTCTTTAAAATCCTCTTAATTCTTCAGTTAAGCTAGGTTAGGTTCATATTATATTTATTTACTTGAATTTTGATTGCATTATGATCTTCAATTATCAACTTTTGTGCTCGAGGGTGTTTGAAAAAGAAGTAACACCAACATCTGGCATTAGTTGTATCCTGCTCTATCATTTTACGTAATTTACATTCATCGCGGGCTCGGGAGGAGGAAAGTTATGGCGGTAATTAAGTGGATATAACTCCATCTGTGAGGCCGTCTCACAGCGGGCTTGCGTGCTGAGACGCGTTATTATGCTCACTGGTATTCACAATCAGCCGCGTCGTAAATATTCCAAATGTTCACCGTAATACTACAATGATTACGTCATATTTTATTTTAACTGGAACAAAGCACCTCTCATTATTTTATTGTTGCTATTCGTTTGGCTAATAACAAACACATACATTTTGCTGTTTCTTGGATGAATTGATAACATTTTTTGTTTATTTACTTTTATTAAAAGAATTCCGCGCACATGGAAGTAGTTATACAACGAATACTACTTTCACGAATACGAAAAATCAAACCTACTATTCAGCAAATACGAATAATTAAACAAATTAATAAATAATTCACCACTGTTCTTTTTTTACTAAGAGATTTAATAATTTAAATTTACCGCCGGCAAATTTGTAACATATCAGGCGTTTTTATATCTGTTAGGTGATTCCTTTTATCCGTTTGTACATTCCAGTGGTCGAAAATAATCTTTCTGAGGCGAAAGTAGAGGGCTTTAATGAAAAATACTTCCGGGGTAGTTTTTTGCTATGTCATAAGATTTAATTTGAAATTATTTTATAAGGGTTAACACTTAATAACGAACAATACATATTACAAAACAAAAACTACATGAAATGAGCAACTAACCCTATTAATACCCAATGAAACAAGATGAAAGAATGTTATGCTCTGAAACAAGTGACAATTGACAACTTGCAAACTTAACAAATCCATTCATTTAATGTTAGGGGAATCTCCGATAATAGAGTGCGTAGGTGTGTTCGGATATACGGTGCACAGCCAAACCGTAATTTTCATTGCGTTCAGTTATATATAGTTTGTTTTTAACATTCGTGATGATATTCGGCGAATACGAATATTCGGTAAATATCTACCTACTATTCGGCGTATACGAATATTCGTATTTGTTGCATCACTAGAAATAAGTGAGAGTCAGAAGGTGTGATGTCACTAAATTTAGCCTCCTGGCAACGGTTCATCGATTCTACAATCATTCCTGGGGCGTCTGCCATTCAAATTGTCCGGAATGCAGAGCTTTACCACCACGCCAATCTCCATCTATATAGAGGTTAGCCAACCAACATTTTTTTAAAGAAATTTCTGTTTTAAAAAAACTAATTAATTTTTTTTAGAGAGGACACAACACGAGCATATAAGAAGCAAAACTAATGAATATGTTACTAATTTTAAAAAGGTCGAAATTAAGAATAGGACAGAGACATGCATCTTACATTGTTTCTAGGCTGTGTGACCACTATGACCAACTCCCATAAACAACTAAAAAAACCAGCAAATATTAGTTCAAAAAAGTATTCTTACATTATACATATATAATATAATTTATATACAAATAATTGTATTCCAATATTCTAATTAGACCAATTTTATTTAATATAAAATATTAGCAAATGCTGTTAAAAAATATTTTCTCAATAGCTTTGTTAACCATTGATGTTTTTCTTCATTAAAATACCTTTGTACCTAATCAGTACCTGAATACAATTTTTCATTTTCTGTAAGACATTTTTTGTACTTACTGATTAAACCTTATTCTTTCAGTTCTTTGTAATTTTAAGTCTTTCTTTCCGTAGTGTATAAATATTATTTTTCCAGGAAAGAATTTTCAACTCATTAAGAATAATATAGTGAAACAAATATTTTGTAATAATGTAAAATAAATAATTAAATAAATCATTAATTATTATTATTCATTCACACTATATTGTATAGATAATATTTTAAATAAATGTGGATAACCGTATAAAATTTAAATCATTCTTATTTGGATATGTGCAACTCTATTTTTTGGTGTATTTAAGTGTTAATATATTTAAATTTAAACTTGTTTATAAGATACAAGCTTATCCGCGTAGCTTCGCACGCGTAGATTTTTAGTAACTTTTAGTCATATTTTATAAATTTGTGTATTAACCTTAACATACAGATAGATATATGTCGCTGCGGATTTTTTTTAAAACTTTTTGAGTTCTACAACTTTTTCGTCAACTTTGGTTGTAAAATAGGTCACCACGATAATCTCTTTTATTTAAACGGGATAATATATAACTTATGTTCACCTTAAAAGTCCATTCTAAATATTGATGAAAGAATTTTCTAAATTGGATGAGTAGTTTCGGAGATTACCTCCAACATCCAAACTTAGAAACTTGTTCTCTTTTATGTTTTGATGTTTATAGCGTTAACTTTGTGGTTGAACATAATTATAAATTTTAATTGAATAACTTTCTATAAACCACTTAAATAATGACTCTTCGTCTGCCAGTTTCGATACCACCGTAGCTTCATTAGGACTGACGTACAATTGACTATCCATTACCTATCCTAGTAAACAAATCAATTCTGAATGGGGGTGTGGCTACAGCTATGGTAGGGGTGACTAAGGTGGACGCCGAAATGGGATATATAGGGATGAATAGTCATGAAATTTATGTGATTATTAATAATTCTGTCTTTAGTATTCTGTTATCTATATCTATTATTTATATGTAGAATAGTGTGGCCTGTTTTTCTTTTTATTTATTTGTTTAGATATATTTTTGGAAATAAATGGGCATGAAGCAGTGCACCAATAGGCCGTCCGATTCTGGCATCGGCCATCGGCAGCTTAAGATGGTCACTCCGTACCGCGCTTAATTAATTCGTAAACCACGTGTTGCAGATCCTTGAGGTGTCACGTAATGTGTCACCTCGTTCACGGTGATGGCGATCTGTTGTTGAAAGCAGCTGGCTACACATTAAGTTCCCGGAGGAAAACTTTTTCAGAAAAAACCTTAAAGAAGTTGACTTCATACAGATATTATTATGTGGAGCGATGTTTTGTTTTTCGGTCGTCTGCAGATGACAGGAACATAATGATCAAAGGCTGAGAGAAAGCTTCAGCCTCTGTGTATTTTTCACATATTTATTATCGAAAATTATTTTGTTGTGCTGGCTACGAAATACAGCCCAAGGCAAACCGTACCGTATATAAGTACTGTATATTCAAGAATAGACACCCATGGCAAGAACAGACAAAGATACCAATTATGGAACGTGGAATATGAATTCGGTAATTATAACCAAGTCGATTTGCTATTTATTATTAACGATATTGTCCGATTGTATCACCAAATGTACATATTCTGTGTATTATGAAAGTGATTTGGTATTTCTCAAAATAATACATAAAGCATTTGTTATGATTTCAAAATAAAATATATATGTATACAGGGTGTAACAAAGGTAGTATAAAATACTTTATCTGTAGGTCCTGACAAATTTCGAGAGTCGAAAATGTTTGAATATCAGAAATTGCAAAAAAAAAAAAAGTTTTTTTTTAATATTAAACACCATTTTTTAATAACATAAATGATAGAAGGCTAAAATTTTAAAAGAAAATTACAAATCTCACAGATATTCACAAAGGTAATACAAGAAATGTAAAAGAAATAAGCATTCCAAATAAAAAGAAAACAAATAATCAAAACCGTTTAGGTATATTGCAAAGGACTAAAGGAGTATAGTGATCTGTAAGAAATTGAGAAAAATCAAGATTTTTAAGAAGGAATTTAGAAATAACACGAAGAAAATAGAAGCATTATTTTTTATTTATTTGAATTGAAGCTTACAATGCATGAAGATGTTTTACAAAATAAAAGATTAAAGCGTTCGAATCATATCTTCTCCATACATCTGTTATTCGTTTACAATAATATCTATAAAATTACTTATCTAAAGGTGATGTTTGTGTGTGTGTGTTGTGTATGTGCATTGTACGTTGGGTAAAAGCCTATGTAATCATTATTTTAAGCTTTTGCTTAAGAATATACTTTGTGTCTGCGAATAAGTCTATGCCAAGGGAATTCTCGTATCGCAAGAATAAGTTTATGATTCTACTGATTGATAACCGAGTTTTTTTGATAAAAATATTTATTATAAGAAAAAAATATTTTTATCTGTGATTTATTAGTTAATTATTATATATGGAGTATAAAATCAAAGGCAGCAATGTCCAAAAAATAAACAAAATGCAGCCACCGAGGATTACTAATTTAAAATGTACCAAATTTTAGATTTTATGTATCTAGCCCTTCAAAAACATGTTTCCTATAAATGTATAGGCTATCTTTCCTATAAAATATTGTATTCAATACATTATCGTTGTTTTAAAAAAGAATTCAAGATTAAGAAAACATAAATAAAAAATATTTATATCTATGATTAATAAAAGGAGACTTCGAATCTGCCACAATAAGTTATATTGTAGCACTTTGAACGACATCACCTAAATAAGTATATACACATACATCAAGTATATACATACTTGAATGCATTTTTACTAATATAAGAAAAAAAATGTTTACCCTTTGGATTCTAATATGTTGTCTACATTGTTATATTAGTAAAATGAAGCCCCGACCAAAATAACGTCTCCCTAGCAAAGCCGATACAAAACTACACTTCTATGATGCAGTCGTATCAATGCGTAGATGCGCGTAGAGCATAGATCAAATGTCGTAATGTAGACATTAAGTTTTCTTAGTTTTTTTTAATTAATAGCTTTTTATCTTTAAAAAAAATAACTATTTTTATAACATCACTTTATTTTATTTTTAAATTTTTATTTTGTTAAGTTATTTTAAAATGTGCACTAACTTTCTGATTGTAATTTCGATTGCTTTCTTGTTTTTATGTAATGCTGTTTAACATACAAGGATGTCTCTGTTTCTACTAATATTTTCAATGGTGCTAGTAAATTAATAAAAAGTAAATTAATTAATAAATTAAATTAATGAATAAAGTAAATTAATAAAAAGGCTTAAATATCCCTTTATTATTGATGGGAATTATTTCTTATAAGATCCATATCGATCGATTGAATATTTTCTCCACATAAATTTGTAAGTCCACATTTTTATAAATACCAACTTCACTCCTTGATAAATAACAATAATTATTTAAATAAACTTGTATATATTTATATATTCACTTCTGGGTTCCTGTGCTGTAGTGTGATGGAGCAAAAAGTTTCTAGGGATACTTTAAATAAAATTGTTTTGGGGGTGCCCCTTATTATCTGTTATCTAGACAGTTATGTTATCTCATTCGCTCGTAGAAATTTCTAACTTCAAATACATTTGTTTCTATCTTAATAATCATAATTATCCACATTAGTCGTTTTCGGGATTAATTTTAGGGCGACCTGTCCATCTCTTGATTGGTCGCCCTAAAATTGATGGATAACTATTGCGCCTACTGTGAGTGATGTAACGCTTAAAATTTAAGGTTTCATTGATAATTGATTGATTGAACAAGAAATAAAAATATTTAAAAAAAAATCTTAAATGCAATTTTTGCATCAAATTTAACTGGGAGCGCTTCAAAAAAACATATTCCGCAAAAAAAGTTTTTGGGAAATGTTTTCAATGATTCCAAAAAAGAAATATGTTTTTTTTCCAATATTTTTTCCACTCTGGCATAAATTCGTGAATCTCCATAATTGTAGTATTTTGGCGTGAAGTTTCACGATGTGTGCCCATCCATTTCCCACCAGTATTCAACGAAATCACCCAACTAGGCGACTGCTGAATATTCTGAACAGGGTTGGATCTGGAGTATTGACAAATGGCCGCATCTCAGGGTCGCTCATATTTCTGTATTTGATTATTGAACTAAAGCCATTAAAAAAATAAATTATTATTTGTTTCTATCTATTATATTCATTAATTACACCTACGTGTTTCAGAAAAACCTGTCCGTCATCAGGGTGTTGTATAAATGTTAAAAATTAAAAATGAATTATATCTTTTGTTTTTTGGTGTTCTAAATTATTTAAAAAAATATTTTTAAATATTACTGCTGAATTATTTATGTGTAAAATAAACAAAGATCAATGTATTTAATGCCTTTCTTGATTTTTGGAAATAGAGAAAGTCAGATATATTATGTATTAGTTAAATTACGTAAATAGTTTTATCATCACTCATCATGATAATGATCTAAACCCCTAGAACGCATGGGGGCAACAAAAGTAAAGGCAGTTGTACCCAAAAAAAAATTGAAATATTTTTAATGCAGTCACCGAGGATAACTAATCAAGAGTATGATAGATTTTATGTATCTATTCCTTCAAAAATCCTGTTTCATTAAAATTTTTAGGCCATATTTCTTATAATATGTCGTATTCAATACATTCTTAATTAGTAATCCTCGATGACTGCATTAATTTTTTTTAGAATATTGCGATCTTTGCTTTTATCCATAATTTTTATGATACTTATCTTAAGATTGATAACCATGGCAGGCAACATTTATTTTGTTTACTTGTTCTCGTTGCACTGTACACGATTAATCGCTGTGAAGGACACCTGCCATGATCGCATTGCTTTGATACATTGAATACATGAATATTGTTAGAGCAGGCCGAAGACGCGTGTAATTGGGATATTGAGATGAGTTTGAATTATATAATGTATTGTTTTTTTATGCAAATCATAAATATAAAAGTTGTGGAAATATGCATGCTGATACAGGCTCACAACAAATAAAACACAAAGGAAACACGGAGAAAGACGAGGCCTGGTGTCAATCAATTTAATGGAGACACAGCTCATACAACTACCAATTTTTCCAGTTTTTGTCAGTTATCACCTTTCGCACCTTCTGGATCCTCCCTTGTTTCCAGGCGATGACGAGTCAGCAGCTGTATCAGCGGTTTGTTTAGACAAAGATAAGAAACAGCGGCGAGCAAGGAATATGTACGGTCGGCGAATATGCCACAGGGGTTAAGTAGTTGGTAGGTCACTATATAATAGTATTCTGCTAATTGTATCTATAATAGTATTTTACTTAATTGTCAATCCTCATTTACAAACTGTGGAACAGAAATCAAAATGTTGGTGTACTACAACTGAAAAGGTGAAATGATCTTCGATTCGAAGGAGTGGGCAAATCAAGAAAACTGCTGGCTATCCTGCTGGCATAGCTAGCCGCGAGTAAAAGCAGATAAAATGGATTCAAATGCGGGTTGCAAGTAAAAATAAAGCACACCTTTTAAGAACATCAAGAGACTACTGTTTAGGGGTCACAACCCGTAGCACGTAACCCGTAATGACGTAACAGACAGAAAAATAATATCAGGCTTTATTCTTTATAACAAAGATGTTGTTTTAGCCATAATATACATATTTCCTTTCTAATTAATCAATTATGTATTCTTACTTAAAACGTTGATGGACCTAAATGTAACTAATGTCAAAGTCTTACTTCGTAGATTCAATATATCGAACAAAATGTTCTTCAAGCAAAAAAGTTCTTATAAAGGTAATCGCCTCGATGGGAAAATATAGATGAAATTAAGTTTATAAAATTGTCATTCCTCCAGTTCGCTTCTGTCTGGCTACGAACGGCAGCCGGAATAAAACATCTGGATTCAGATGAACGCTGTTCCGATGCAGTTGATTTAATCGAACTGTCGTGTTCGGCGCTGGTCCCATTACCCCGGCAAACACGCTCGGCCGCGAATCTGGACCCAAACAAAGCCTAACAGATCGGTTTCAGACAATTCATATACTACAAGTGGAACGCAAACAACCATAAAGTGGCGCTGCTGTCGAGAGGAACGGGGAGCCTAAATCAAAATTTATATAATCCGAAAATCTCTCCACAACATCCCGCCATAACGTAGCTGCTCTGCCAAACCACGCACATTCCTACGCGACAACTAGCGGACCAGTCGTCGACTGGGAATAAAATAAGTGTCAGAATATTCGTTAGGTGATGACTGAGTAAAAATAAGATTTTGTTAGAGAAATAACAAGCGGCGCTGCGATGGCATTAGTCTTGTTCTGTCATCGGATCGAGTGGACCTCTACCGCACGCCCAAACTTTTTCTCGTGTATATGTTTGTATTGTTACGTGGCGTGGCTCGCTCGAAAAATGAAATGGCACAACTCGTAAAATAAATCTTTTATTATCGCATATTACCTTGTACATTATCTCTGACATTTTACAATCGCTCGCAACGCAATACTACACTATTTTTTTATTCAAAACACAAAAGAACAGCTCTCTTTTGTTTTTCTACTCGGGTAAGAACCCTTCCATTTCTTCGCTATTTATTAATCATGTTAGTTCTTATTTCAACCACTGGGCATACCGGCCCGCCGTTCTGCGCATGTGACACTTTTCTATGGAACTGTCAAATGTCAACGAACAGCTCGTTACACAGCCTCCCTCTCTCAATACTGTTCGTCCCGAACAGAATCATTGTTGTCCCCATGAGATCTCCAAATTCCCATGCTGCCACACTCCAATACACGAGCGCGTGTTCTCACATCTATCTCAATCATCATCGATTCATTTTCTTTTCAGCTTATTGCGTGCCTCAATTCGCTTCTTCGTTGCACGGAATCTCTCTGCTTCCTCGAACATTTTTTTTTTAAATCCTCAGCAAAAATGATTAGCACTCCAGATCGATACTTGGAAGTTACATCCACCTGGGTCAAAGACGAGCACGCTACGCTTGCCCTTTGAATTTATGTTGAACCCATAAGCTCGCGCCGCCACAGTGAGCTCATTGATGATCTGCAGCACGTTGAGCTTGACTATCCTGACCACATTCCTGATAGCTTGTTGTTGAGAGTCACTGAAGTAATCTGTCATAGCCAGAACTGCTTCCTTCACACTCTGGTCCACGTATGTTTCGGTCGTCTGTTCCATCTCGTCCAACACCATGGGACTAATTTCATTGGGAGAGAGTTTCTTGTTCTCCCCTTTGTACCCTACTTGCACCATGGGCTTGTCCTCCACGGTGACTACGCAGAAGGGCCAGGGCTCCATGTCCTCCTGTATCTTGAGTTCGGTGAACTCGTGCTGCTCGGCGTCGAACACAGTATTGCTGAGGTCCATCGCAAACTGGTCCTCGGCCACATTTTCCATCGTCACCTGGTCCTCAGCCGCATTTTCCGTCGTCACCTGGTCCTCGGCCGCATTTTCCACCGCCACCTGGTCCTCGGCCGCATTTTCCACCGCCACCTGGTCCTCAGCTGCATTTTCCATCGCCACCTGGTCCTTGGCCACACTTTCCGTCGTCACCTGGTCCTCAGACGCATTTTCCATCGTCACCTGGTCCTCAGACGCATTTTCCATCGCCACCTGGTCCTCGGCCACATTTTCCATCAGCCTCTCACTATCGACGAAGGTCATTTCTGCAGGTGTTGTCCCATTTCCTTGGTCATTCTTAATGTTTGAGGGCGCCGCCATTTCGTACTGCCTGTGGTTGCTATCCTGTAAACATCGTTCGTTGAATGTAGAAGGTTTTTTTTCTGTCGACCCCGTAGCATTCTCTACTTGAACCTTCTGGCAATTTCTTACTTCATCCCGAAGTTTCTCGATTTCATGTTGTGTCTTTTCAGCGTCACGTTTTACGTCTTGTCGAAGATCCTTGACTTCTTGAAGATTATTGACGTCCAGTTTAGTGATCTGCAATTCTTTTTGTTGCTTGTCAACACTTTCCCTAAGCTCCTTGATGCCTCCTAATTTGACGTCCAACAACATTCCCAATTTTTGCTCCTGTTCTTCCTTGTCTTCTTGGCGTTTCCGCTCCTGTTCTTCCTTGTCTTCTTGGCGTTTCCGCTCCAGTTCTTCCAGCATCTTCATTATCATATCGCATTCCGCATCCGAAAATTCCTCCATGGTTGCCATTTCTTCCTGTGCCACGATCTTCACGTTGATTTCTTAAAAATCTCCCGAATCCCGCTTCTGACGCCAGTTGTTACGTGGCGTGGCTCGCTCGAAAAATGAAATGGCACAACTCGTAAAATAAATCTTTTATTATCGCTTGTACATTATCTCTGACATTTTACAATCGCTCGCAACGCAATACTACACTATTTTTTTATTCAAAACACAAAAGAACAGCCCTCTTTTGTTTTTCTACTCGGGTAAGAACCCTTCCATTTCTTCGCTATTTATTAATCATGTTAGTTCTTATTTCAACCACTGGGCATACCGGCCCGCCGTTCTGCGCATGTGACACTTTTCTATGGAACTGTCAAATGTCAACGAACAGCTCATTACAGTATTGTTGTAGCATCTTTACGAGGCTTATAGAAATAGTAATTGAGAAATAAATATCCTATAGGATATTTATTTTTTTATATTTTTATATATTTTTAATTTAAAATATATGCCAAATCTTCCTACAAAGCTACGGGAAAACCATAGGTTTTATCTGAGGAAATGGTAATTTATTTACGTCACTACCTCTGTAGCGAGTCCGCACTGGATGAATAGAAATATGGAGATCTTGGGCTTCTAAGAAAAAATATGACAATAGTAAAGGTCTTCTCTTCTGTAAAAAAAAATTATGATGGCCGGATGATCATCCGTGGTAGTCTATGTTTTCAAACGGTCTAAATATTGTCACGTAATCATCTGTAAGAGGCAAATGAAACACTTAAAATTAATTAACTTTATATTTATTAATTTTTCAAAGCAAGAAAACAATTATTAAATGTTTTATATTTATTCACCAAAGTTACTGGACACGAATTTAATAGAAGCACGGTTCTCTTATTAACGCTAATTATCACTAGAACATTACACACAAATCCTTATTTAATTTGTTGTACTTTTATCCATGACAAAGTCTTTTGCCTCAGTTTCACACTAGAAAACGCCCACTCTAAAACCAAAATTCTACTTATGTTAGAATATAACTAATTACGGAGATTTTCACCGATTTCGAGTTATTCCCGTCTCTTCATCAAGACAACTACTACCCTAGCATGTAAGTACCCCTACACACCACAACCACAGTATTATTCACACAAAAGCAAAAATAGTCTCACTGTGACGTGAGGCGGTGTCTCTTATATAGGTGTCAAAAATATGTATTTATTATTTTCAGCATCGTGTGACACTGAATGAAACGATCTATTCAAAATGATGGATGCCGACAGTCCGGAAAGTCCCTGGATATTCCTCCCCTTGTAAATACAGGACCTCTTTTTGTGAAATAATTTATTTGAGGTTTTTTGCTCATTCACAACATTATTTGAAGAAAATAAATATTTTGCTTTTCAGAAATATATTTGCACAGGGCATACGCAATGCTTTTTTATTTTATTTTTAATATTTAACTCGTTTTAAATTTCTTTAAAATACCTTTTTTCCTCGTTTTCTTCTTCATCCCCTTTATTCTGATTAGGGTCAGGGGTATATTGCTTATACAGCACTCTTTCACAGATCTCTGTCTTTCTTTCATGAACAACGGTGATTGAACTGTCCACTTCATTTTCACCAGTTCGTTCAACATTCAGTAGCAGCAAATTAATTTGAAATTTTTCTAAAAATAAAAAAATAAAAAAAGTCTGTTTCGTATGTAAGGAAGCTATTTTAATAATAAATCAATATATTAATATTGTATTATAATTCACTTTCGTTTATTGTTTTTTCGTGTATTGTAAAAGTAAAGAACGATTAAAAATGAATATTTCCGTCCCTTCCTTCCACCCATGAGTATTTTTGTGTGCAAACAAACGATATTACGAACGATAGTTCGGTCAGCTTAACGACATTTCCCATCACAAGAGGCCGTGGTAGTTCAATTATTCATTGCAGAGTTCTCCTGGGTCACCCTACAGATCTTCTTTCGCTTCTTTCAGATAGCGAAGGTCTAAAAGCGTGGATTTTAAATCTAAAATTCTCAGAATATAATGTAGAAACATAGCAGGAAATATCAGAACATAATTTATTCAAGATATTTAAATATTCGCGGTACCGTTCCCGTAATGGATAACTAACTAAAGTGCTGCCATTTCTACGCATAATCGAATTTCCAACGTATCGATGGGGCAGAAGCAATCTTTCAAATATAATTAATTTTATGTTATGTGGCACCCTCTCTGGAGATACTTTATCTCTAGTTCCTAAGGTATATATTATGTCAGTGGTTTTCTTATGTCAATTTTGGGATTTTAATTATTTTTTTAATTCATAATTTTTTTAATAATAAATTGACTCTTTTTTAGATAGTCCTCTATCGCGAACACAGCCCCGTTTATTTATCGAGCCTATAATTCCGCTTAAACAAGTAGTAAAGCCTAACAAAAAATGATCCTCTGCGTGGCAGGTGGCGCGGGGGGCGCTTGGGGGGGAGTCAACCGAAATGTGAAAAGACTAAGCGGTGATGTATTAAATCCGCCCGTAGAGTGTATTGCTGACAAGCACAATTATCTCCAACGTTCCCTCTCCCTCTCACATACTCGTAACTATACACGCCCCTGTTTCCAATGGAATGTCTCTTGTATTTTTTACTTTGTCACACTGAAGACGATTTCTGAATTGAAATGAGTTTTTTAATGTTTTTTCTTACAAATTTGAGTTGAAAATTGAGGAAAGAGTTACCCTGCTATAATTACAACAGAAGCCATATAAACACAAGATTGGTTCTAAAAAAATTAAAGGTTTGTCTACAATACGCTCTACATGAGTATGCTGGCTGGTCTCTCACTTTAGCATAAGAAAAGAGATTGCAGGTCTACAAAAAATAAAAACAATCGAAGCTGGGAGGATCATGATAGACCTGCACAGGGTAGGCAATGCCTTTGAGGTACAGAAAACTGTACCTCAAAGGCAATGCCAAGGAATGGATGGTATTCTATCATGCTTACTGTCTTGAACTTACGACTTCCTCGATGCCTTTACACCAAAAATAAGGTAGTTATGAATTTAGGCGACATTTGTACACTTATGTTGAGTTTCCTGTGCCGCGTTCAAAAGCTTATTTTTCAATGAAAATGTCGGCACATATCGTTTTCCAATGGAATCTAAACTGTCACATGTGACACATTGCTTTGGTTTTGAAGTCTACCTATGTTTAGTAACCACTTTGATAGCCTCTGTTTGAATAATTCTTTCACTTTTAACCCTTTAATGTCAGATGCCAATATGTTGTAGATTCGTGGAGTATAGTATATGAGAGGGCGTTGGCCGAATTTTGTCATTATTTTCGGCACTGAAACATTTCCCATAGTTGTACTTCTGGTTCAGATAGTTCAGATAGTAAATACGATAGAGTTTTTTTTAAAGGAATTTTTAGTATTGAACTGGTGTATAGTTGTCTTATGTCAGGCACTTGAAGGTCTCTAATTGCATCTTCAGAGTTATATCTTAATGGTTCTTTGTTTATTGCATAATCCATTTTTTAGACTTTGTTAAGGAGTCTTATATAGTTAGAGCCGCACCACTCCATGGACACATGGCGTAGCTGATGATACTTTGACGGAGTGCATAATATACCATTTTTCGAAGACTGAGATTCATGAAGCTGTGTATAGTTTTGGAGATTGAATATTCGATGTGCGGAGCCCGACGTGGGTTTTCATCGATTGTCAGCCCAAGATATCTAGTTTCTATTTTTTTATCGATTGTGTCACGGTTACATGTAAGATTTGTGCTCGAAATACATGTGTGTGTTGTGATGTTGTCTGGGATGGGGGGATTCTCCACATATGTAGCCTTTCTTGTGTTTGTGTTTTATTTCTTATGAGCAATAATTTAAGAATTTTATTTCTAATATGTAGTATTTTCTAACATTTAAACTTACATTAAAAAAACTCTACAGGTAGTTTCTTCAGAACAGACCTTGTCTAGTTTCATTTACATGTATAAATTCATACAAAACAAATAAATATTAGTAAATAAATATATAAATAAATGCAATATAATGAATCTCTGCGATACATCGCATCGTGTGTCATTCTATAGATGGGTCTTAATGAAATGGTGAACTCTTCCAGTATCCAAATCTTGTTCAAAATACCCTTTCAAAGAATTTGGATGTGGTGGTGTGAACTAATGATTGAACCTAAAGTATTTGTTCGGAAGGTTCCCGAAGCGGTTAATTGATTGGTTCGAAACCTAACTATCGTCTGTGGTTTGGTACCATTAATTAAGAACCCTAGTTTGGTGACTCTGGGATTAAACATAATAACTTTTATCGTTTGTGTTGCCTAAAGGGTTGTAGAGAAACCCCTAATTTATTTTCAAGCTTAAAATAAATTGTTGTAATTTATCTTTACGGTTAAAAATAATAATTCAACAATCAAATGACATATTTTAGTTTGATGTAAATTTAATTCAAAAACCTTCAGAATGTGTACAATACTTATTACAAAGAGATATTTAAATATACGTAGTTAACAGTTGTTCAAAATTGTAACTCTACACAACTGAGGTTTGAGTCAATTTTCCGACAGTCGTTTTCTCGATTGCCAACTGCCCGACCACCTAACTTTCCGACAAAAATTATTACTATTAAGATTTTTATGTACATATTTTAGTGAAAAACTATATTTGAGGGGTATTTTTTTCTAATATTAACAATTGACTTTTGAAACTACCTTTTCAATACTTAATTAATTTCTTAACAGTAACATTACAACACATTGTAATATTCAAAACAATCCCAATGGTTTGAAATGTTTCAAAATTAATCAGTTTTTCATAATATTTTTTCCTAATTTTCATAATTTAATTAACGGACTTTTTATAGTAAACTTTTTTTTTTGTTTTTTTGTACATAAATGAAAAAATATTTATTCCTTAGGAACCGACGTATAAAAATACCGTCGTTTGACGGGTTACAGCAAGTCTTATCATAGTTTTAATTCATTTCAATATATGTTGACTGTCGGGCATTGTTCGCAACCCGCCCACGGATACGCGTTTTGTTTTGGAATTTTTTTGTCTCTTAGGTAGACTTCAAGTTCAAGCTGATTCTTGTTAATTGAGTTTACTGAACTTTTGAGTATATCGCTGAAGGCAAATGTATTAAAAACAATTTAAGTTTTGTTAGGCAATTTATTTCGCAAAGTCACTGGAAACGAATTTAATCGGAGCACTGTTCACATCTAAATTTCGTAATTCGCACTTGACTCAATCTTCTGCGCGTATTTAGAAATCTTAGTTCACTGGTTTGTATAGCTGTGATTACCATAGAGCACTTCTCACCGGTATATAGGTACTTTCTTGATTTACTGTCGTCGGAACACGCTAGAAACACTCTGAGCTGCCGCAAGCTTTCATTTCTACGACGTTAGCCCGCTGTTAATTAATAACTCCTCACGTAGCGCGGTGCAATAGTATTTATAGGCCCGTGTTCATGACGCTTTCTTGACGATGTTTCAAGAATCCGATAGACTATCCCAGAACCTTCTCGTAATATAAAATTAAAGTGTAAAAATGTAGAGAGCCTTCAAATCATCTATAACGTGTAAGTTTATTCTGATTCTAGCATATAGTAAAATATATTAATTAATGAAGTGGTGGTTTTAACACAAGACTGAGATGTGAAAAAGGATTTTATTTTAGTATAAAACGAGGTTGTTCAATTAATTATAATTGCAGCAAAATCAGTCGACAAACAGAAATGGGTCCACCATGGGGAATGTTATGGGAACAGCTCTTAACGAGCTTCTGAACCAGAACGGACCATAAATGCCAACATGCGAACAATTGAACCGTTTAAGTACAACCATTAGGGGAGTCATTCTGCATCACGACCACACAGGGGTACCTACATACTGGGGGCGGCGGGGAAAAGAGAAATGCATGGGGATGTTTTATTCCATTCGTCAGACATAGCACCTCTATTAAATTATATTTTATTTTTATGTAATTGCACGAATTCCATTCGATCTTATACATGTTCTATATACAGTATTCTGAGCTATTTGTATGCATCTCTAACTTCCCTTTCCGACGTTTGTCACGTAACATATTCGCGGTATAATATTAATATTAGGTATCTGTTGTGACAATCCGACAGCTTGCTCTTTGGACTATTTAGGATAAGAGATATTGTATGTCTTAACTGCAGCACATTATATAGGGGAACATTCGCAAAATGACCATATTCACTAAAATACGCGAGTAATTTCTGGAACGCGACCTGCATAAATTCCGCAGAAGCGCGCGTGGAGAGTCGGTTTATTTACTTTTAGTGAAAGTCACAGATAAAAGCTAAATATCAGTGAGAACCTAACTTAATAAGTGCGACCACTGACGTGCAAGTATTAAATTAACGATTGTAAAGTGTTTCATAGATGCCTGATTAGTGAATTAGATTAAATGAATTAAAGATTAGATCTCCAGTTTTATTCGTGTCTCATGATTTTAGTAAATTAATATAGCTTTAATTGAATTCAAGTACTTCATTTGCCTCCAACAGCGAGAATGACTTTAAAGCGCCGGATACCAAGATGTTTTTAATTTGAGACAATCATCTCTATTAATACATCTTAACGGCGCGTACAATTTCCAAAAGCACAAACGAGCACGCAAACTCGGTCATCCAGAAAAATAAGCAATGGCTGATCATTTTCTGGATACCGGCCATCATTTTGCATTCGAACCGAAAATCCTTGGAAAGCCTAAGAGTCACCATACGCGTCTTATCAAGGAAGCACTAGAAATCTACAAGCACCCAATAAATATTAATAGAGATGATGGTCTCAAATTAAAAACATCTTGGTATCCGGCGCTTCAAAGTCATTCTCCGGCAGACTCCGCAGAGATAGTGATCAGACAACAGATGAATCATACACACAACACAATACAACACATCATGACTTCGGCACGGTATTGCAAGCCGATACCACAACAACAACACTCACAACAACACATCAGCCCTGATGATGATCCCTGCAATGGGATCCGAAACGTCGGCCTGAAAGTCGTAAAAACACGGCATAGCACTCCAGTAAACACAAACTTGAAGATTCTGAGTGGCCGTTAAAACTTAAGAACATTTTAAGACTTCACATTCGTGCATTGAGAGGATGAAAATGACGATGGTGTAAAGTTGATTAATATTTCTAAAATACACATTAGCCAGCGAGCTTTGATTGTTCTCGTTTATAGCTGGTGCAGAGGAGCGTTATGTGCATGTGCATACTGGTGCATAATGTATGTTTGCTTGTGTGCAGTAACGTATGCACTGCCAACATCCTGACTTGAAAACTGAAGGAAGGATTACTGTTGCAACAGATTTACCGCATCTCCTCTGTTTAAAGAGCTTGTGTTGTTGATTTTGGTTTACGAGTTGTATGTCTTAACAGTTTTCTGTATAAGTATTAGGTATATTATACTGAAGTATTTTAGATTTTCATAGCGTTCATAAAAAAATAACTGAATTATTTATTAATTTAAAACTAATTCAATTTATTTCAATTATTTGATTAGTAAATTCTGTGAAGTTAACATACTTTGGGCAATGGTGATGTTCTTTTATTTCAATATTTCTCGTGGTGTCACAGTCTCGTTAAATTATTTCATATATGTATTTATTTTTAGTAAGATACTTATTTAAAAAAAATGTAAATTATGAAATATGAACTAATTTTGTTAACCCCCTTGAATAAACTGAATGTTGTTATTTTAAGTTAAATTTATCATTTAAGTGAAATAACTTTTAAAAGATGGCTACCATTAATGATGTCACAAGGGAGGGGAGGAGGGGGTTCAGCGGAATTGTGACAGGAGGGGTAAGGGAATCTTTTTAATAATATCGCTTCCATATTTATATGTACAAATAGGTCAATCCCCGAGAGATTTTGTATGACTCTTGCGAAAAAATATATTTCCCTCTTATTTCCACTACCCTTGGCTACATAAAAAAATACAAATGACAATATAATGAGAAGATTGTGCCTGTGGTATTGATGCATTTGTAAATCAAAATAATTTCGGTTCTGTGACGTGAATTACGGGGAAAGAGGGGATCTGGCATTGCGTGACACCTTTCAAAATCAAAATTTCACTAAAACCCTGTGATATTATTGAAAGTCACCTAATAATAATAATAAGAGTAGCTTGTTGGTATAGTGGTCATGACGCTCGCCCAGTGATCTGGTGGTCGGTGGTTCGAGTCTCGTTGCAGGACACCAGCAAGTTAGTCCTATTTTCATTGCACAAGCATTTAGCTTAATTTGAAAATAGCAAGAATATTGATGCGACACGTATTCTTAATTAATATTTAAAAAAAATTAAACACGTAATCATACAATTGTTTTTGTTGCCTTTGAGTACGTTTAAGTATGTTTGTCATTTTTTAATAAGATAATCTAAGATCCTTATTTATTCGCTCACCATGACCCAACCGAGTGATCCATTTTTAATTCACCCTGCTAATTACCTGCTAAGATCACATATATATTAATTACACATTTAAAGATTCGCCATTCATTTGCCTATCTATTTTTCTTTTTGTTCTAGTTATCTAATTGTGCGTGTAATTATATAAATTTTATTATAAGTAGTCATTGGTTCAAAGAAGAATATTAATATTGAGTAGAATTAAAGCCTGAGTACTTCCATGCAGTGAAGACGTCTGTTTCGTATGGCGGTAAGATTGTCAAAGTGGCATTGTATTAATTTCAATAACAGCGTCTGGAGTTCCTGCAGTTATGCAGGATGCGGGAGTTGGGATGGCAGAACAGGTCTTTGTGCCCCCACCCAACGTTCTAGAATGAAATACCAACAGCGGCTCTTCTCCTCTTTCTGTGCCACGTTTGATACATATGGGGGATGTTCAAAAAAAGCTCAATTTTACAAAATCAATGGCTATTTACACGCTGTTTAGCGTGTAAATAGCCAAAGAAAACCAAAAACCAAAAAACCAAAGAAAGCCAAAGAAAGCCAAAGAAAACCAAAAAAACAAAAAAAACGCAAAAAGGCTATTGTCTTCAGCTTCGACGATCGTTGAAATCGTCGGCCGCAAAGATCTTAGTGCCGCACTTCAAAGTAGACATCAGAAGTTTCAAAAGTTCCTTCACGTCCCAAAATAGCACGCGAAGGAATTTAACTGGTAAAATCCCGGAAAAAATGATCACATCATTTACTAATCAATTATTATATCCGTTCATTCAATGCGAAAAAATGCACATACCAGAAGAAAGACGAGAGCGATTGTTTTTTCTCTTTTCAAATTCGGAGCCGAAATCAAATATTTCGTTTCTTAATAATTTAACAGAAATATTGTGCGCTGGCGCAGACTAAACATCAATGCCATCTAGCGTCGGATTTAGCTCCACACAAGCAGCGTGATTATCGACATAATATGGATAAAACAAATTTTCCTCCGGGAGAGGTTATTATATTTCTAATAGTTATTTAATTAATTATTATTTTGAGAGGTATATACATTTAACTATTATGTCGCCTTTTCTTCAATCTTCGCTATTTCACGATATATCATTTCGTCTTCGAACACTTTATTAACGCTGGGTAACACGTATTTATCACTCGAACGAATATTCAAATCTCGCACATATTAGGTCCTTACATATGAAATTGGCGTTTTGCCGTACTGGCAAATTTGATCTCAAATATCTTCTCTTTGGTTAGGAATTCCAAATCCAAATTTATACAGCTATTTACTCATGTATTTGTGTTTTGAAAATTATAATTCATTTGTTTTTTCCTCAATTGTTTTTTTCTTTGCGTCACTCAGTTTACAAAATGAAAAACTTGAAATATCGCGTTATTTACGAGTACGAGTTCCACCGTGGCACCAGTGCTGCAGAAACGGCTCGAAGGATTAATGATGTGTATGGTGACGGTGCCGCAAAAGAAAACACAGTGCGTTTTTGGTTCCAACGTTTTCGTTCTGAAAATTTCGACCTGCAGAACAAGCCCCGTGGACGGCCGGAGACCAAAGTTGATAAGGAAGAATTGAAGGCTATTGTGGAAGCGGATCCATCGCAAACCACATCCGAGTTAGCTGCAGGCTGCGGTGTTAGTGATAAAACTGTTTTAATCCACTTGAAGCAAATTGGTAAGGTGACAAAGCTTGAAAGGTGGGTACCTCACGAATTGAGTGAAGCAAATCAACAAACGCGCGTTGACTGCTGCGTTGCATTACTCAACCGGCACAATAATGAAGGGATTTTAAATCGAATCATTACCTGTGATGAAAAGTGGATCCTGTACGATAATCGGAAGCGCTCATCGCAATGGCTGAACCCTGCCGAACCAGCCAAACCATGCCCCAAGCGAAAATTGACTCCAAAAAAGTTACTTGTGAGCGTTTGGTGGACTAGTGCTGGTGTCGTTCACTACAGCTTTCTTAAATCTGGCCAGACGATTACGGCAGATGTCTATTGTCAGCAACTGCAAACCATGATGGAAAAGCTAGCTGCTAAACAACCGAGGCTGGTTAATCGCTCTAGGCCACTGCTGCTTCATGATAACGCTAGACCACACACTGCACAACAGACGGCTACCAAATTAGAGGAGCTTCAATTGGAATGTCTAAGACATCCACCGTACTCTCCGGACCTTTCCCCAACAGATTACCATTTTTTTCGAAATTTGGATAACTTCTTGCAAAGGAAAAAATTCAACTCCGATGGGGCAGTCCAAACCGCCTTCAAAGATTTTATTGATTCCCGTCCGAATGGTTTTTTTAGTAAAGGGATCGATGAACTACCTATGAGATGGCAAAAGTGCATAGATAGCAATGGTACATACTTTGATTAAATAAATATATTATAATAAAAGAAAATCGGCTTTATGTTCCTCCAATACTAAACGTCAATTTCATATGTAAGGACCTAATATAAGTCGCACTGGATTATTTTGCCACTTCAGTAATCCGTTAGATCATTTTGTTTTATTTATCGCTTCGATTGTCTCGCGACTAGCCCCTTGCCGTCATCAGGCGGCTCACGGCCGACTTCGCACCAAAAGAACTATCAAAACAAACTCTTTCTTGCTCGGCGTGGTGCTGCTTTATATACGCAATCATGTTGATTTTTGGTAAATAAGTGTTAAGGTTCCCGTCACTTTTAGGTTATTCCAGGCATTTACCAAATATTTTAGATAACTCTACATTGCTATAGACCGTAATAACTATCGAGTATTGTGAAATATTAAAAGGGATTGGAGTGCGCTTTTATTTCTGCGTTCCATTTCGTTACAATAATATATATTAGAATATGCCTTAAAATCTGTTAGTATTTTCAATTATTTAACTCGTTTTATACACTAGCATATATTTTAACAATATATTTATTTTTTGTCAATAAATCACTGAATAAACCGTTAATTAATTTCGAGTGTTTTCACTTGTCTCTAAAAGTCACGACACCTGACAATATATTAAATAATTCGGAAGAATTTCATATATACATCAAAAAAATATTGCTTAAAAGTCCACTTTAAAATATTTAGGTTTCACTATCAGATGCGAAATCTATGTTAATTGGTTCATGAGAAAATTTTTTAGATATCTCTAGAGACATCTTAAATCTTTTCTAGTACTAGTACTACTAGTAATACTAGTGTAGTCTCTTCAAGTAAATAAAATATTTTCAGGTTTGGGACATATATAGAACATTCAAAAGTGTGATAATGTGTGGATGTTCATTCAATGGAATTGGTGGACGTTGCAATGTGTAGAGTGATTACTTAAGCTAGCTCATACAGGTCGTAAGCTCAAGACCATCCTATAAAAAGACTTCCGTACATTTATCTTATTCAAGTAGTTTCTTCTCTGTGAGACGAATTCAAAAAAATTGTCTTCGTCATGCACTCCACTATAAATCAGATTCATGATCGAGGTCACGTTTTTGAGGCATGTTGAAATAACAGAAAATCCGTTTACCGCCTGGATGTTGTGTAATCTTTAAAGGAAGAAAGAAAACTCCTGAATCGGCGAGAACCCACGCTTTGTCTATTTCTTTCCCACTTCTATGCTGAAAAGAGAAAATAGTTGCACGCCCCGCAGTTCAAAGAATAGTCACGTAGGAACTTTGTTTCGTATCATTCATAAATCGTTCTATTCTTCTACGTACTCGTATTTACGCAAATATAATATATGAAATACGACACATTTCTTAAACTATACTTTCTGAACCTAATTTTGGTTTAAATGTATTCACAACTAATAATTATATTAAGGCTTGATTGTCCACCATGTTTGTAGTGACGTTTTTATTTTAAAATTTCATCGACGTCTGCTCTATTACACAGTCACGGGATCGTGGCTGTTGGTGGCAAATTTAAAACAAATAAATCTTTTATTTTCTGCACAAAGTCTCCAGACATTTGAATTAAATCGAAACATCGTTTTTTATTTCACATCAGAGCACGCAGCCTATTTTGAAGAAAAAAATGATTGATTACATTTTTTGTGATAGGTATGAAATATAACATTCGGAACAAAGTAAAGAGTATCGCAAGTCAACGAATACAATCCATAAACGTTCTGTAGATCAACAAGTTGTACCTCGCAAATGTGTGCATGGGTTCTAAGGTCAACGCCGTGTATCATAAGATAAGTAGCAATCCTCTTCATAATACCGAATATTAAAAAAAAATCTATGGTGACCGTATATCACACGCTCTATCTTAACTAAGTTTATTATTATTTCTCTTTTAAACTGAGTCTGTATCATAAAGTATACATCAGTTTTCCGGTTCTGGATAATATCTCGTTATAGTGATTGTGTTGTCGTATTGTCAAGAAGAGGCACCTTAGGAATATTGCTCTGGCATACTCAATATGTGTCCAAGTCACGTTCATTGATATTTTTTTGCTTTTGAAAGAACTCTCACTTTGTACATAAATATAACTTCTACTACTCCTCTAAGATAAATTATTTCGTCAGCCGAATTCTTGAGGGATTCCACTTACATGAATACATGTCGCAATTGTTTTGTCGACTTGACATCAATTGCAACATGAAATCGGGTCAAGTTTGCACAGTTAATAAAAATATTTAATTGTATATAAACAAACAAACAATAGGTACATAAAAACGACAAACAATAACACAATAGGTACATAAAAAGTCTATACCTTAAGGCGATCCAGAAATCAGAATTGTTTGCGTCAGCGTGAACCATTTTTCATACAATTTTGACGTGTTTATTGGTTTAGTTGTGGTGACACTTGCCTGGTAATCAAGTGGTCATGGGTTCTTATTTCAAGGGCTAGTACACCTGTTAGCCAAATTCAGGCATCAATAGTCGCGCAGCGGGCACTAATGGCAGTGCGAAGCCACTTATGGGCGCGCAGTGGCCAATACAGACGCTCGCAGGGCCTAGCAGTAAGCGATTGGCGATAGCCGATTGCTTACCTGCTGGTATAAATTGAATGCATTTATGATGTATTCCTTATGATATTTTGAAAATATTTTATTTCCAAAGGTGATGTATGTGTCTGAATTCGTCTTTGTATATCAATCTGTCTGATCGGCCTTTTATCAGACATTCGCTTACGCGTCCGAACCCTCCGAGCTCCCCATTCTTCATCTTATCTCGGAGAAATAAAGTGCCCCCGCTCATCAGCGGCGCGGCCTTGATTTCATCCCCCGGGTGAACATTTCTCAATGCGGATGATGGATAGAAACCTTTTCCTGCCAACTGCCGGAGGAGAGTGGAAAATTGAAGTGTTTTCTGATAAAACATATAGAACATATACTAAAATATGAAAATATTATTTTAAAATACTTATCATTTATTTACCACGCTTGTATTAGCTTCACTAGTTTGTCTGTTTGTCTGGACGGAATCTTATCATCGATATTTCACCCTCTTTGCGATATCCAATTGAGCTAAAATTTTACTCACTGACGTAATCAGTTTTTAAGTTTTTCAGATTCACTAATTAATAAACTAATCCATCATAATTAATTTCTCAAAATTTTATGTAAGAAATCAGTGGAGCTCACCAAAACATTGCGCTAGTTTCCTACCGAAGTGTTTTTGTACGTTGGGTAATATTAAGACTATAAAAGTTATATTACATGACAAAAAAGTCGCGCTTATTTTAAATGCAAACTAAAAAGTAGAAAATAATTTTACATGAAATATGAAAAAAAATCGCGCTTTTATTTAAATGCACACTGTGATGGCTCCTCTTCTTCGCCTTTCAGCTCGATCCTACTCCTAACTGAGTTTACGCCTTGTTAGAGGCAAACAAGCTGTCTATCTACGTCGGGTGAAGGCTCTACGGTTTTTAACGTAGTATTTCCAAACACCCTCGCTTTATTCAAGACCTCCCCAGTTCACGTTGTGTAATTTTTTGTTTCGAACTATAGGGGATGAATTGGTTTTGTGGTAACCCTGACGCAAGCTAAACTTAAATTAAATACTGGGGTATGAAGTTCGTGAATGTTCATGGAAACGCAAACAAAACTACCTAGCACGTCAATTAAGCCCTACGGTGCAATTGCTAAACATACTATGTTCCGTGGCCCTATATTATTTACCTATCATTCCTACGGACTGAAACCACTGCATCTGGTGTAGCTGCGCTTCCAGAGTGCGCGATCCTCTGCTTCCATGCCCTCTCCGCTCGATCCCCCATTGTCCTACCTGTATGGGATCGACCGCCATCCACTGGAAAGGTTAGTGACGTGCCGTTATCACATGCGCATGCACATATAGAGTACATAGATCCCCTGAAAGCCCTCGAGTCCTCCGTAGCCGCTCCTATGGATGATTCCGTCTTCGACGCCCTCGCTGATTAATAATTTTATCTTCCGCCGTTATCTCGCTGTGCTTATTCCCGACGATCTTTTATATTTACTCTGCATTATCTTTATATCAATTACGTTGTTACGTTTATTTACTAGCCGGCCTAAGTTCCGTCACCTGTATCTGGCCCTATGTCTCATTCTAGTGGTACGTTGGGTTCTAATGGATAAGGGGGTGTGGGAGGTATGTATAAATGTATGTGTACGCGAAAAATGTGTTTGCTTTAAATTCGGCCCCTCCATACCCAAAGGCTCATCGGTGACTGATCCCATCTTCCTTCTCCCGACACGAGTTCCGGATACGTTGACCTGAGCCTGGATGCGCCTTTTCATGTTGGGCCTCTTCTGTGCAAAGTACCGCACCATCCCTCGCGTCAGTGTCTGGCGTCCGGGCTCAGAGCCAGTTTGCCCCCCGAATTCCAACTCCTCCAGGTTAAACTAAGTTAAACTACGGTATATATACTGAAGCTACTGTAAAGATGGTCCCGGGCCACCTGTCAAGTCAAAAATATGCGAGTGGGGAGGGGGAGTTTCCTAGGCTCCCCAACCCTCGCCTGTGAGCAACTGCAGCCCATTGGCCATTCGCGACACTACAGTGACTGCAACCACCCTCCCAGGTAGTACTTATTATAATCTGATATGCATCAATACGTTCAATCCATTCCAGACGAGGGAAGACATCCGCACGGGTGTTGTGCCACCCGTGAAGAGCCCCCTCATACACTACGTACGAATAGATACATACTAATAAAATATAATATACATACATATACTTACATATACAATACATAAATAAATACTTGTAATGGTTGGTTGCCATGTGGTTTCACGAGGCCATGACCCCTCGTATTAGTAGATGGAAAGGTGGATCTGGACAGTAGGGATATGCCTAGCCCCTGGCCAGGGATGTCGGTGTATTTTCTCCAAATGGTGTACAGCTAGAATCCTGCCATCGATGATGATGGGATCTGCCTAATTATCTCCGACTGATGTGTAACTGGAACCCTGCCATCACTGATGAAGATGATGTTGTCACTATCGAAACGTCACCTGATGATTTTTAGCTGAACCGCCGCTAGTGATGATGATGATGATACTATCGTAACGTTTCCTGACGATATATATATCGGAGACACCGCTAATGATGATGATGGTACTATCGGAACGCCTCCTGACTATATATGACTAGGACACCGCTAATGATGATGATGATGATGATACTATTGGAACGTCTCCTGACGATATATAACCGGGACACTGCTAATGATGATGATGTTGATGATACTATCGAAACGCCTCCTGACGATATATAGCTGAACCACCGCTAGTGATGATGATGATACTATCGTAACGTCTCCTGACTATATATAGCCGAAACACCGCTAATGATGATGATGATACTATCGTAACGACTCCTGACGATATACAGCTGAAACACCGCTAATGAAGATGTTGATGATGATACTATCGAAACGCCGCCTGACTATATATAGCCGAAACACCGCTAATGAAGATGTTGATGATGATACTATCGAAACGCCTCCTGACTATATGTAACTGGGACACTGCTAATGATGATGCTGATGATGATACTATCGAAACGCCTCCTGACTACATACAACTGGGATATAACTGGGACACTGCTAACGATGATGATGATGATGATGCTATGGGAACGTCTCCTGACGATATATAACTGGAACGCGGCGATCGGTGGCGACGACGTAACATAGCGAGTAGTGTGTAATCGGAACGCGGCGTTCAGTGACGGTGATGTAATTTGGCGCGTGGTATATAGTTGGGACACGGCATTCGGTGATGATGACGGTGGCGATGCTGATCTGACTATCCCCCCCCCCCCCGACGATGCACAGACGTATGAGTACGTAAATAAATAAATATATACATAAATAAATTGATAAATAAATAAATAAATTAATTAATAAATTAATCAATTAATAAATTAATAAGTAATTAAACAAATGAATAAATAAATAAATATATTATTAATTAATTAATAAATCAGTCAATCAAACAAATAAATGAATAAATAAATATATAATTAATTAACTAATCAATCAATCAATCAATTAAATAAATAAATAGATAAATAAATAATTTATAAATAGATGAATAAATAAATGAATGAATGACTGAATGAAAAATAAATAAACAAACAAATAAATAAATATATATATTAGGT
The DNA here is from genome assembly GCA_016648135.1 of Agrypnia vestita. NCBI lineage: Eukaryota > Metazoa > Arthropoda > Insecta > Trichoptera > Phryganeidae > Agrypnia > Agrypnia vestita. The sequence goes on along the minus strand of JADDOH010024383.1, from coordinate 31,373 downwards.
CCTTACATATGAAATTGACGTTTTGCCGTACTGGCAAATTTGATCTCAAATATCTTCTCTTTGGTTAGGAATTCCAAATCCAAATTTATACAACTATTTACTCATGTATTTGTGTTTTGAAAATTATAATTCATTTGTTTTTTCCTCAATTGTTTTTTTCTTTGCGTCACTCAGTTTACAAAATGAAAAACTTGAAATATCGCGTTATTTACGAGTACGAGTTCCATCGTGGCACCAGTACTGCAGAAAAGGCTCGAAGGATTAATGATGTGTATGGCGACGGTGCCGCAAAGAAAACACAGTGCGTTTTTGGTTCCAACGTTTTCGTTCTGGAAATTTCGACCTGCAGAACAAGCCCCGTGGACGGCCGGAGACCAAAGTTGATAATGAAGAATTGAAGGCTATTGTGGAAGCGGATCCATCGCAAACCACATCCGAGTTAGCTGCAGGCTGCGGTGTTAGTGATAAAACTGTTTTAATCCACTTGAAGCAAATTGGTAAGGTGATAAAGCTTGAAAGGTGGGTACCTCACGAATTGAGTGAAGCAAATCAACAAACGCGCGTTGACTGCTGCGTTGCATTACTCAACCGGCACAATAATGAAGGGATTTTAAATCGAATCATTACCTGTGATGAAAAGTGGATCCTGTACGATAATCGGAAGCGCTCATCGCAATGGCTGAACCCTGCCGAACCAGCCAAACCATGCCCCAAGCGAAAATTGACTCCAAAAAAGTTACTTGTGAGCGTTTAATGGACTAGTGCTGGTGTCGTTCACTACAGTTTTCTTAAATCTGGACAGACGATTACGGCAGATGTCTATTGTCAGCAACTGTAAACCATGATGGAAAAGCTAGCTTCTAAACAACCGAGGCTGGTTAATCGCTCTAGGCCACTGCTGCTTCATGATAACGCTAGACCACACACTGCACAACAGACGGCTACCAAATTAGAGGAGCTTCAATTGGAATGTCTAAGACATCCACCGTACTCTCCGGACCTTGCCCCAACAGATTACCATTTTTTTCGAAATTTGGATAACTTCTTGCAAAGGAAAAAATTCAACTCCGATGGGGCAGTCCAAACCGCCTTCAAAGATTTTATTGATTCCCGTTCGAATGGTTTTTTTAGTAAAGGGATCGATGAACTACCTATGAGATGGAAGTGCATAGATAGCAATGGTACATACTTTGATTAAATAAATATATTATAATTAAAAAAAATCGGCTTTATGTTCCTCCCATACTAAACGCCAATTTCATATGTAAGGACCTAATATTACGATTTGATAATCAACAACATATAAAATGAAAAAAAGGCAAAGTTAATTCACTTTAAACGCGCGTGCTCTGTACAAACCCCGTTTCTTTATTCCATGACCATAATAACGATCGGTTAACTCATTCATTCAATACTGGAATACGTGGTAACATCGTTTAACTTTTTGTAGAACTTGATTTACCTAGCACGTAATAAAATAAATTATTACTTCTTTTTCATATCGAATTCTGAGCTTGATTCACACGTTTTAATGTAATCTTGTCGAAGTGGAGTTTTATATAATCATTTCATGTGTTTATTTGCTGATGAACCCGACGGCCGATTTTATTAATTATTATAAATTATTTGACAGGCACGTTATGTAGGTTATTTACATAAAATATATTAAAATTGCATTACTCATAAAAAAATTCTGAGAAGATTTACATACGTAGGTATACAGTGATTGTAACCAATGACAAAATAAACGGTTATTTTAGCTATTTTTAAAGAAATATGTTACGAGGCTTTTCGTAAAACTATACGTTATCTATTTTTAATGAGTCAAAGCAGTGGGAGATATTGATGTGCATTAAACTTCATATCTTAATTAAGATAAATTATAGAAGTCTCACATAGATGAAGCTATGAATGTGAGAAACGTGTGTGGAAGTCTTTATACGATGGCCCAGGGCTTACACCCCATGTGAGCTGCCTTATGTGATTACACAATGCAACCTTCACCAATTCCATCGTCGGAACATCCACACATTATGAAATTTTGAAAGTTCTATATAGTTCAAATCTGAGAATCTTTCGTTTATTTGAATGGACTATGTTTGAGACATCTGTAGTCTTAATGATATATCTATATTTTTTAAAGTGGAGTAATAAGCAATATCCTTTTTAATGTGTTCTTACGAATTATTTTAACATATACGCTAGAATACGTCTGAAAATTTGTATTTTTAACTCCATTCATACAGCATTGTAAAATATTTTAACAATATTTTTATATTAATTAATTAATCATCCCTCTGGTGACAAAACCCGGTATCTGCGTTCTCAGAACATACCCACATATAAAAATATTGTTCATATCTTAATTTCTCTACAATTTCGGGTTTCCACTAGAAAAAACTGCATACTTTTTTTAAATCGATCAGCTCTTTCTGATATATTCTTTATTATTTCCTATGTTAAACTATATTTACACAAATATTGAACGCAAACCGCAATGTCTGTCGGATGTTGCCTCAAGAATGGCAGAACCAATTTGACACGGTGTCTGCAGCGTCTTTCCAAATTTCAGAAAATTTTCTTGGAAATATTTATATCGTCACGGTACTTTTACTTCATCCTAATACTGAGCAGTGATCTAATACGTTGCGCAAGTCGAAAAAATCGCTAAATACGAAGTAGTTAAACAAAAGAGTTATATCATTTCAATTTATGGGACTTTTAATAGTGTATCCACTTTGAACCCTCGCCATTCGATTCTGCGTAAAAATATTTGGGGAAATGGATTACAAATCGCTTCACGTCCAACTCTACTGTCCTTTATGTGATTTCGAGAAGAATCTCTGGGAGAAATCTCAACCATGTACACGTTCCATTTTATAAATTTATCCCGGGTTAATAGACAACTCGTAAACTAATAGCATTGAAATATTTAATTCAATATTTCTAACACCATTTTTTATTTTTACTATCTGCAATTCGTCAAAAATGACGGAATATTGGTTCGCGTCTTTGTTAAGCAGTATTATATGATAACAGCATCTTTATGGCGCTCCACGGAGAGGCGGCCGTGGCACATGTATGAAACGGCAGGTTCGAGTTTGGTGGCCCAATGTTCAAGCCCCATCTCCGGCCGTTTTTTTAGCCGTGAATTCGAACTAAATTACGGACGTTACGCGTAGTAACGGGGACAGACAGACGGATGGATAATGAAATTATTATGTTTGATGCGTATATTGTATTAACTGAAATTGAAAAATTGAAATTGAAATTACAGAACAGGTATTTCAATACTTAGCGTAATAATAAGCGAAAACGTACTTCAAACTATCTCTTTTCATTTTTATTATAAAATTTATACTTAGCTTATAAAACTATAACATATGATTTTTCGGCAATGAGATGAATGTTCTTTTATCAATAATTATAGATTTTTTTCAATTGATTCAGCAATATTGTAGATTGACATTTAAAAAAATATTGATTATATATATCTACTTCTTTTATTTAATTAATTATAACCAAGATTTATTACATTTATGAAAAATGTTTTAAACTTTCCATAAACAAGCAACCCACCGCCCGTTAGAAAATTGTTTTTGTATTCGTTATGACTCAATTTTTGAATTGCCCAGCGCCTTCAGTCTTCAAATTACCATCTCGTGAATTCAGTGAATATTCTCCAAGTGAGTGAATTAAGAAACTTCACCGTGACTTTGGTAGACGATCGCGCTACGAAGGGTCGTCTGAACCAGCAACAGAGCACCGACGGAGCAGTGTTAAGAAGGTGATGTAATTGCGGGTCCAGCCCCGAGATCGCTCTGGGTGGGAGCCTCCCGTTCAATAGGTGCAACGTCTATGATTTTTAATTATTAAATGGGACAATTTACTTAGACATATGAAATTTTAAGTAATACTAGCTAATTTATATAATAAAAGACTTGCTTTTTTGGTTTAGCGGTAAGGCATCTAGTATTCATTAATTAAATCGAAGGTACGTTCTAGTGTCTATGGAAGTACAATTCCTCGTTTACACGGCGAGATAAACATCTTTCCATTTAAGAAGAACAATCGAATTAGTATGTGTAAGCCGTGTGTACGACGCATTGTTTATTTTTGTTGGTATTTATACTCGTAAACACCAACATAACGAAAAAATGTGCGTCGTAAGCACGGCTTACATATATTAATTCAATTGTCTTTCTTAAATGGAAAGATGTATACTAGTGTTGGTCTCTTATAATAAGTCTTATAATATAGTACTTTTAAAAAATGTTAAATTATTTATTTATTTTACAATTTCTGCAAGGTTTTACTAATCTTAGTTGACTTGTATCAAAGCGATTAATTTTTTTTATATTCAATATCAATTACTTTAATAATAGTCTAACATTTTAAAAAATATAAGCTAGAAATATTCAAAGTAAATAAATAATTTGTTGCTGCTTATCTCCGTAACCGTCGTCATATCACTTAAAGTAAAAATAATATTTTCTATTCAAAATTGAGTGAAGAAGACTCCTCCAAAGTTGTTGCTACTGGCTATGAGACACCTTGTGTATCGAAATGTGGTATTTAAAAGTTTTCAATTAAAAAAAAAAGATCAATGGTCCCACTGGAATTGCTTGAATTGTAGGATGGTCACATTCTTGAAGAGCAAATAAGGAATTTTTTAGTTGGACCGCCCGCCCTCCGCGCCTGGCCGAACTATAAATTTCCATCAATAAACAATGCCCACCGGACCTGAAGGAGCCCGCCTTCTTCATAATTGAGATGCATCAAAACAGAAAAAGAAGTAAAGCCCATACCGCGAACTAAATCGATGTCTCTACCGTCGATGCACAAACTTTATCTATGACATTTTTTTGTGATCTTTATATTTATCAAATATTTTATTCAATACCGTGATTGCTTTCAAAATAATTTATTTTACTGTAGTTTTTTAATTACCACGCTTATATTAGCTACACCTCTTTGTCTTTTGTCTGGACGGAATCTTGTAATAGATATTTCAACCACTTTCTAATATTCAATCGAGCTGAATTTTGCATACAGGCTTATCTCCGATGACAATATTTATATGAATCAATTGTCAGATTCATTAATTAATCGATTGATCCATCATATTTAATTAATCAAAGTTTTGTACGGGAAATTAGTAAATGAGCTCACTAAAAGATGGCACTAGTTACCTACCGAAGTGATTTAAGACAAAAAATAGAAAATTATATAACATGAAAAATTAAAAAAAACGCGCTTACATTTATATCTAGTTACTAAAAAGGAAAAAAAATTGCCTCACTCTCCAAATAAAAGCGTGAGCGTTTTTTCTCCATCAATAACAGAATTCTGTAATCTTTATTAATGTCATAAGCGCCCGCCTTGGAATGGAATCCGAAACGTCAGGCAGAGAGCTCACATATATACGGCAGAGTATCCCAGAAAACTGCACACAGAAAATTTACTTAGATTCATATATTTATAACGAAATACTAAAAGAGATAATAAATAAAACCATGTATCAATTCAACATCAATTTGAAACTATTATTAAAAAAAACATACATACATACAACAGTTATATTATAACTAGCCACTTCTCAAGAAAAAAATCAAATTACAGTGCTTAAAAAGAACATAGGTATATGCTGCAAATATAGTTAATAGAAATAGTTATCCTATGTAAAATAGATAGCCTATGTAACTCATATTGTCAGGAACTAAGGCAACATAATATTATAATACAGGTATTTCAATTTAATACCTAGTGTAATAAGCCATATCCTTTACTTCTTTTTATTAAATTTATACCTAACCTAACCTACTTAAATGTATACTTAAATTATAAATAACACGTAAAAATCTGAAATCGTTTGTTTAAATATACATATAATTAATGCCAATATCTCGACAGCGGAATTAATTTAAAATTAAATGAATGCGAATAGAACGAGTGAACGAGTAAAACTTTAAAATGGATGTTAAAGAATCCCTTTAATATAAGCTTGTTATAAAGATCATCAGAGTCAATTTTTTCCAAATAAAAATAAATATTAATATTTAAGTCTGCTGTTAAAAATGAATAATTAGTAAAGTAATAAAAAAATTCATCATTATATACTTATATTGAAATTTGACACTGCAAAGAGAAAGAAAAAAATTCAACATTTTCTCTCGTACTGTTTTTAATGCAGTTTTCGAGGTAAATTTTACTGCGGTAGGTACCCGCTGAAAAAGCGTATAAAGCGTATATTAAAATATTTGATTTTAACTAAAATTGAAGTAGAATAATTGTTTGCCAGACAATCTTTTACAGAATAAATGCTTTATCAAAGATACATGAACACGCAGTTTAACTTAAAACATTTTAATAAAACAAATAACGTATTGCGTATTAGTCATAACTGTGAGAAACGAAATATAATTAATACAATTAGTGACGCTCGGTCCGACTAGCAATTTGTCTGTAAGTTTAGATGTAAAAACGTGCAATTAATACTGATACTAATTCGTTGTCTCTTAGCAAAATGGTATGATATATTTATGATCTTGTTTAAGAAATCAAATGCCAGAACAATAAACATGACTTCAAAACAATAAACATGACAGTTAAAATTTATTTTATTTACCCTTGAGGTGAAATATAGCACTGCCTTTTAATTACATCGGACATAAATTTGTTTAAACATTTATTTTCAATTTATGACAACTAATTATTTATCATTCGTATACTTCATTTGGTTAGTTACTACTGAGAAATTATTTTCTATTCTTTTCAGCTGCGCCTGTTGTAACTAAACCATGCAATCAGTGTGACACAGATATTACATTTTACGTTATATTCGGTAGATTTTGATAGAAAAACTAATTATTGAAAACGGTTTGATTACGCAACTCGCGGATAATTGCAATGCACGTTATCGATCATGAGCAGGAGATCACAAAACAGCTAGTGATAAAGAAATCAAGACCTAATTATTTTTAATGCTGTGTATAGTTCCAGTTTAATGTATGGCTACCATATATGGATCCTAAGAGATCGGAAGTTTTCCAGGTTGCCAAAATCAGAGAATGTTATCTTGGCGTTGTAGCAGGAGTAATATTATTGAATCATGGTAGTAACGAGATAATGGAGACCTGCATAGAGCCTCATATATAAATTCAATTATGATGGACATATTTTGCGAATTCCAGAGCAACCACTGTTAAGATGTAAAATATGATGTAAAATAAATGCAAAATTTAATGTCGCTTAACTCCTTAACTGTTGAAAATTTCATACAAAATGTAAATAATATTTTCTATTCAAAATTTAATGAAGAATACTCCCCCGAAGTTTTTGCTACTAGCTAGGAGACACCTGTATATAGGATATAATGTAATTTATGGACGCAATCACTTACAAATTCTGAAAAATTGACCCGGAAATGACCAGGTCGCTAGCCTATTTCCCGTTTTCTCCCTAGACGACGATTAATATTGGATTTAGAGAATGAAAAACGCATACTTTCACTTACGCATGTGAGATACACAAAAGGAATGGTAAAATATTACTAGCTGCGAAATCTATTAGGTCCTTACATATGAAATTGGCGTTTTGCCGTACTGGCAAATTTTATCTCAAATATCTTCTCTTTGGTTAGGAATTCCAAATCCAAATTAATACAGCTATTTACTCATGTATTTGTGTTTTGAAAATTATAATTCATTTGTTTTTTCCTCAATTGTTTTTTTCTTTGCGTCACTCAGTTTACAAAATGAAAAACTTGAAATATCGCGTTATTTACGAGTACGAGTTCCACCGTGGCACCAGTGCTGCAGAAACGGCTCGAAGGATTAATGATGTGTATGGCGACGGTGCCGCAAAAGAAAACACAGTGCGTTTTTGGTTCCAACGTTTTCGTTCTGGAAATTTCGACCTGCAGAACAAGCCCCGTGGACGGCCGGAGACCAAAGTTGATAATGAAGAATTGAAGGCTATTGTGGAAGCGGATCCATCGCAAACCACATCCGAGTTAGCTGCAGGCTGCGGTGTTAGTGATAAAACTGTTTTAATCCACTTGAAGCAAATTGGTAAGGTGAAAAAGCTTGAAAGGTGGGTACCTCACGAATTGAGTGAAGCAAATCAACAAACGCGCGTTGACTGCTGCGTTGCATTACTCAACCGGCACAATAATGAAGGATTTTAAATCGAATCATTACCTGTGATGAAAAGTGGATCCTGTACGATAATCGGAAGCGCTCATCGCAATGGCTGAACCCTGCCGAACCAGCCAAACCATGCCCCAAGCGAAAATTGACTCCAAAAAAGTTACTTGTGAGCGTTTGGTGGACTAGTGCTGGTGTCGTTCACTACAGCTTTCTTAAATCTGGCCAGACGATTACGGCAGATTTCTATTGTCAGCAACTGCAAACCATGATGGAAAAGCTAGCTGCTAAACAACCGAGGCTGGTTAATCGCTCTAGGCCACTGCTGCTTCATGATAACGCTAGACCACACACTGCACAGCAGACGGCTACCAAATTGGAGGAGCTTCAATTGGAATGTCTAAGACATCCACCGTACTCTCCGGACCTTGCCCCAACAGATTACCATTTTTTTCGAAATTTGGATAACTTCTTGCAAAGGAAAAAATTCAACTCCGATGGGGCAGTCCAAACCGCCTTCAAAGATTTTATTGATTCCCGTCCGAATGGTTTTTTTAGTAAAGGGATCGATGAACTACCTATGAGATGGCAAAAGTGCATAGATAGCAATGGTTCATACTTTGATTAAATAAATATATTATAATAAAAAAAAATCGGCTTTATGTTCCTCCCATACTAAACGCCAATTTCATATGTAAGGACCTAATATATATGTATACCCTGTCATGGTAAGGACCATAGATGTCTCTAGCATATTCCTTTCGAATATTTGAAAGAATACAGATTTAGAACATTTATTCAACATCAAATTTCATTTTTTTGATAATGTGTGGACGTTCTTACGGTAGAATTGGTGAACGTTGCATTGTATAAAGTGATAATTTAGGCCAGCCCGTACAGGCCATAAGCCCTGGGCCAAACTATAAAGACATCCATACGCGTTCTTCATATAGGTACGTAGCCCCGTCTCTGCGAGACTTCTATAAATGATTTATCTTAATTGAAAAATATGAATTTTTAAATGGACTATATGTTTGAGGTTCGTCGGGTGGAGGGTTCCTTGAAATTCCCTTTCCCACAGGTGTGCGGGCGCCCCCCACCGGGACCCCCTTTACCAGTCACCGCCGCGCCGCTCTCCCGCTCTCCCGCTCTCCCGCCCATTCATTTCGCGATTCCTTTTTTAGATTCTAATTTCTTTGTTTCTTTCTCGTTCCGAGTTGGCCGCATTCTTCTGTCCCTTCGCGGGCCTCGCATCCGCGCTCGCGACCGTCGTTCGAGATGTTATCTCGCAGATTCTATCTATGAACATACTTAAAGTAACGATTGATTCTGTTGTCAAAAATGGCATCGGCAAAGTATGCAAAGTACACGAAGTGAAAATATTTTTTTCAAATTTATAATATACTATTTACTATATTATTGACTAGCTGTAACCCGTCAAAAATGACGGTACTTTTACATGCCGGTGCCAAAGAATAAGGATTTATTTATTTATAGCCAACACTCGTGTGTAGTATTTATTAAAATATTTTAACTTTTTTTTATATTTCCACTGCCGGCAGTTAATGGTACTATTTTAAACCCTGGCGGTTGTGCGTAAAACTAAACGCGATACTGTTCTTTGATGATAATATCACTGATAATATCAATGAGAACTTTAGCGACAACATAATTAAATAATTAATATTATAAATAAAATAGACATCAAAATAAAATAATAAAAATATATTCCGGTGCCGGAAGTCGAACCCGACCCTCCTGGGCGAGAGCCAGGTATCCTACCCACTACACCATATCGGAGTATAATTCACCGGTCTCTATAAAGCCAATGTACCAAAAAATATAAATTTATAAGTACAAATGGTTCACGTCTTGGCAAGTTTTGTATGTACTGTATTTTTGACGGGTCACGCACATGCGGTGGTGGCAATATCTTTATCGTTGCCGCCTTCGGGTTTGCTGGCCGGAGGTTCAAGCCCCGTCTCAGGCTGTTTAATTTCCTTTTTTAACACGGAATTCGAACGAAATTACGGACAGACGAAATTATTATAATTGGGATTAACCAGCCGGTTTTGGAAACAATCATTTCCTTCATCAGAATGATTATCATTATAAATCTGATTAATATTATCCATAATTTTATATTATTATGAAAAATTATATTTTAATACAGAACGAACGACATACATTAACATACTTTTTTCATTAGGATCGAAGTAGGCATTTCATTTCAGTAATTTTTATAGTCCAATGGGCATGGGATTGGTTTCTCATACCAGTATCATCACTTCTGGACCAGCAATTGCTCTGAAAGTTGGCGGAGAGACGTATTTCGGATGGCAATACAATAATCATTCATTAATTTTACAAAATCAGCCTAATTGTTTAAAAAAACTTATTTAAAATATTGACGCGTAATTTTATTTTTATCGACATTTGGTATTATTTTTTTTATAAAAACTTTTTTTTGTTTATTCATAAATATAAATTATCTGTAATGTGTTTTGCACAGTTTGGGCCTCATCGCCTGTTGTAGTGTTAAATTTTTTACATGAAATGGAAAATTGATTCATTAAATCTCTCACACGCTCCAGTCGCTGCCGCCCGAGACAAGCGTCTAGCGCATGCTGGTCTACAATCAGAGGATTTGAGTTACGTAATAATATTTGAATTCATGCACATTTTGTTGTTTTAGAATTTACCGGAAAAGATCGATCTACAAAATAAGAATTAATTTTATATTAAAAGATCGAGGTTTCATTTAGTGGTAAGCATTTTTATTTTGTGTATTTAGCTGGCGGCCCTCGTATCCCAGTGGATACACAATTCTCACACCGAGGGTTCCGGGTTCGATTCCCGGTGAGGTCACAAATAATCTATGTGATTTACTCAAGCCTGGGTGTTTTGTGATGTGTCTCGCTTCTGTAATTGGGCCTCTTAAAAAAAGCAATGATACTATACCGATATTTCAAAGATAAACATTGTTTTCTTTTCTTCTTTTCGTGCCCTATCCGATCAACGGACGTAGGACTTTGTTTACTGTGGCCCGGAACAGCTCTACCTAGCCAAACCACTTCCAGGGATCCGACCTGCTAAACATGTATAATATGATAAAAGTATTCTTCTAGTAAAGATCTAGTAGTAGATAAAAGATACACCCCCAAAGGTGGTTAAGGCCTCTTAAGGTCGCGATAGCTTTTTATTGAGGCCCGCTCTCTGGCTGGGGTTGGACATGCCCGCAGCCCTTACTTGCGTCGTGGGAGTTCCCAGTTCTCGCTGGTAGAAATTATTCCTTAAATACATAATGAAAAATTGCACGCTGGTGACCAATCAAATAATTCGTTAAATATGAAAAGATACTTCTTTCAGAGATATTTTTGTTACACTACAATCTGACCTATTCTGAAACAATATTACTATTAAGGTGATTGCTATCGCAAAACTCAAAAATTGACGAGACATAAATATACAACAGTGTAATCACTTAATTAATTTATATTTACGACTTTTGATTGAGATATTTATTATATATATATATATTATATAGAGATTAGAGAGGAATGTAGTAGGATGTACAATAATAAGGGGAATGTGGAATATAAGGGATTTAAAAATACATTCTATCAAAACTATCATCCGTTTATACATAGGTGTGTCTACATAACTATTGTGCAATATCACTTTTCACTACTAAAAAATTACACAATAACGACATTTAAATCATTTTTAATCTTATTTTAAGTTTCTTTTTCGTTAGTTATATTTTTTTTAGTTTTCATTTTAAGTTTTTGATGAATGTCGTATAAAATAAGTACTTATACTTAATAATAATAATTTCGAATGCCCGTCCGTAACTTCCTATCAAATAGCTGATCTAATTCCGTTTTTTAAGTTAGTATGATATCAAAATTGATATTAAAATAAATTAAAACATTGCTTCTTTAAATAAAATACTCTGAATAATTTTTTTTTAATTTTTCCGTTTAGTGAGAATTAAAACTAATTAGTGGATCCATTACTTCATCGCATCAATCTTACGTTTGATTCCAGAATAATTAGCTAGGAAAACATGTTTCTATGTGTTAGTTCACCCTTTCATTGCGAATATTTATATTGTTATTTTTTATCGCTTGTTTGTAATTTTCCGCAGAAAACGGTACAATTTGTTATTTCTACTTAGTGATACATAGATTTCTGTCGTAAAGGCATAGATTCACTATTTATCTCTGAAATTATTTTTTTTTCATTTTGTTATCGCTCTTCTGCAAAATTGACTTTCTTTTACTGAAGACTCTCCGTAGACACTCGATGTAAAAATAAGTTATTTTAAAACAAATAAATCAATATATATAAACCTCCGAAAACATTCTGTTGATAACCCTACAACAGCGGTTGAGCGTTTAATATAAGCACGGATAATCGAGGTTCCTCTGTATGCAAATCTACGCGAACAACCTAATAAATAATCGTGAACAAATTTGAAATGTAAACTCAAAACAGATAAATCAAGACCAGCGAAAGAGAGTTTGCAGTAAAATTAAAAGTTATTTAAAAATATTGCGTCATGGAATCCAAGTTTACAAAAAAAAAAACAAGTGCTGATGATACCATAACTATAACGGGTAAAGGCACATTCTGTTTCGAATATTATTACGATCAGGTCTTGTAAATAATGTTAAAACGCACGAATTAAAATATAATTACTCCGTTATCAGTCCGTCTGTCTGTCTGACCGTAATTTTATGAAACGTCCGTAATTTCCTTCGAATTCACTGCTAAAAAACTAAATTTAACGGCTGGAGGAGGAGCTTGAACCCCGGGCGAGCAAACCCGAAGGCGGCAACCTAGCAATGTTGCCACGACCGCATGTGCGCGACCCGTCAGAAATACACTACATTTAGGGCTCAGCGAAGACGCGAACCAATGTTCCGTTATTTTTGATGGGTTACAGCTAGTGTATACATATTGATGGATTTGGCGTGAATATTATAGATATTATTCACGATGATCATTAAATTAGGTGATAAACATTAACTATATCACCTCTACGTGAGTTTAATAATAATTTTACATACACGGACACAGTGATTCCTGCGCATTCTTCTCACCTTCCGCACACAAACGACCTAGTATGCAGTCAATGCTTAATAGAGTAATAAATATTCCTCTTAATAATACTGATTACAACTACGAATTAAACACTATACAGCAAATTGCTAATAACAACGGTTATAACATCGTATTAATAGATAAATTCTAAAATGAAAAAATCCATGAAAAATTGAGTGATCTCTTTTTATATCCCGGACATAATATTAGTAATATTGATGATACTTTAAGGAGGAAAATACTATATGCAGGCCTAGTATCTACTAAAATAACTCAATTTCTCGCTCTTAATATTAGACCAGCGAATTATTACCCTAATAATAACGTAGGTGCGATATTTACAAATTCAAAGTCATAAATAGATCATAAGAAAAAAAGCTGAGTTTACAAAATTTATTGCGAATATTGTAATAGTAAATACATCGTAATGTAAAATAAATAAATAAAAATTCTAGAAATCTCAACTCTAGATTAAAAAAGCATCGTTGTTGTCAAATTAGTATTAAATTTTCTCATTCATTTACCATTAAACTTTTCCCGTCGCGCGTAGGGGTAATAAAATAAATTATTTTGAAAAATTAGTAATTAAAAGAATTTTGACCTTTAGTATTAATTCGCTTGACATCATTATTTTCTAACTATTCTCCTCTTCTCTCAATACTTCCGTTACAACCACGTTTACACTAGTAACTCTAGCTCACTTTGTCAGTCAATTAATTATTTAAAATTTAAAATCAATTAATTATTTATATTTCCACCTCATATATGTAAAGTTTCTATATTTGAAAGTAATCAGTTTAATACTTGTCGACACCTGTCGATGAGAGATCCTGTTACTCTCTAAACCTGAGTAGTAAACTTAAAATAAAATAATTATTAAACTCACAACATCGTCGATACCAAAACATACATGCTGGTGGTCATATTGCTAATATTATATTTGATAATGTCATTGAATTTACTTGACATTTCAAATTGTGTTGAATGTGACGTAAGATTTGCATAACTGGGAACATGAGCGTTCAAAATGGTTCACTTAAAAGAGGAAGAATAAACATCGAGTGCCTAAGAAAGAATGCCACGCTGTCCACTCTAAACCGTTTTGATTCCTTAATTCCTTTCAAAATTACAATGATGTTTTAGGAATATCTGCATAAGTGTATATCGCCATTGTTGGGTATTGCTTTGTTTTTCGACATTTTTATATATTTCTATGGTAATTTATCTGTCTATGGTAATTTATGTTGCATTCCAACCAGTAAACACGGACGTGGAAACTGGCTCCAATACCTAACAACTCTTTTGGAATGTTAGAAAATGAATATAATTAAGAATGCTTCTTCAAATATTTCGTATCGTTAAATGGCAATGACAGTTTCTACACTGCAATAAAAATGCTGTTAAAATATGAAAATAATTTGGGAAATCCTCTTGGAGGGGAATAAAATTACATAATTCGTGTTATTAACATTCTTACACGTGTTTTGGTAAGTAAATGATATATTTTACGATCGAACCCGCGTGAGTACCTATCTTCGGTCGGCCGGGTCTGTATATTCTATATAACATTGATTCATTGCCCGATTCCTTAATCTAACATACAATGTTAATCTTTACTTCAAAAATGCCAGATTAATCTAGGTTTTTTCAAATAAACGACATTATAATTTTAGTCAGCCTCCCGTTGTTCCTTCAATGAAGGTTTACTACACACATTTATAAAAAGTAATTATTTATTGTACCAACGCCTATTCATCTATTACAGATAAATCTATGTATCAACATCTATTACACATAAATAAAATAGTGTTTTTAACAAATACTACATATTTACCTAAGTTATTTCGAAATATTTTCACTAATAGGTAGGTATAAATAGTCATAATTTGCTTAGACTCAATGTAAGTATAATTAAATGTAACATTTCCATAAAACCATATTATTAACCAGAAGAAAGCAATCGTCCGTTGTCGGTTACTGTGCCGATGCGATGTTGTGGCCGCTGCGGGCCCACGACTATTATCTTGGAAACTGATAAAACAATCAAAATGTTTATCAGTTATTTTATTTTTGTTAATAAAATAATTAGAATAAATATAATATGTAAATAATTTGGAAAAAATATTTTGAAACGCTTTCGTAATCCAATTAAGTTTAATAAAAAATGGACAGTATTAGAGACGTGCAGTAAAATTATAGAAAACATTTATTAAAATATTACGCGTATCAAATTCGCATCATTGAAAAGATTGTTTACAAAATTTTGCGAAAAAAAATCTGATACACATATCCAACTTGATAATGATACTAGGTACATATGTCAATTTTAACGCGCGTTGAAATTTTTTAAATGCAGCTACAAGTTATTTTTTGACTGACAGCAATCAAATCAACATTTAAAAAAACGGGAAATTTAGTATTTGTACCCTTGTAAGAATAGTGAATTCCTATAAATTACGACTATCCTTTTCTGTCTTTTGTTCTCGCAAATTAAATAGATAGTGTCGTGACCAAAGACAGCCTACGTAGAACCCTCGTTCGTTACATGTCCTTACGATACGAGTATATTTCCCAGGGTGCCATATCAACGGGCAGAAGGTGTCGGAAGGGCGAGACGCCACTCTGTGGGAGGACCCGTGCCTCAAGTGCCACTGCTCCAAGGGCAAGCTGACGTGCACCAAGCGGGCGTGCCCCGTGCTGCCCTGCCCGCCGGCCCTGCAGCGCACCCCGCAGGGCCGCTGCTGCCCCGTCTGCGCGGAGGGCAAGGCCACCAGTCTGCTCTTCCCAGGTGAGCCAACGTTGGGTCGCGTGAGGCCGGCGTACCGCGCCGTGCGCTGGTACGGTGAAATATCACCCAACTCCTCACTCAACAACTCCTCACCTAGGGTTTGGAAACCTCATTCAATGCGAGCATTTCAATGACTCATTATGCACTGCTGTCCACTTCTAAGGGCCGGTTGTTTGATCAGGTGTAGGAGTAATTGTTAAGAAAAAAAAATACATAGACAGATCTGACATAAATTTTGCATACATATTTTGTAGCACCCGGCGGAAAACATAGGCCACATTTCCTCCGCCTCCTTTTCACCAATCCCTTCCAGTCAGATATAAATGTAATGGTCTCCAAATTAAATTAAGTATTGTTAATTCCAAATAATAAAAAGATATCACTCCTCCTCCCTACACAATCACCCATACCCTTCCCCACCGTTATAAATTATAAATTAAAAGTAATTTAATCATTTTTGTTTCATAGTTTATTATTTTTAAGATGTCTATTTTATTGCAGCCAAATTGAGTTCGAGGGATATTAATATTCAGTGATTTTTTATGCTTTGCGAAACAATGAACCTTCCCCCCCACAAACTTATTTTTAAACAAATCTTTAACCCGGGCAACGCCGGGTACGGTCCGCTAGTCTTACCTATAAAACTCAGTGGCTGTCTGTTTAACTTTCTGTCTGTCTGTCTGTCGACACCGTTTGATTGATCTGAATCAAATTGTGCATACTTTTTCTTTAGATCACGGCGGGTAACAAAACCGACATTACCCCTCTCCCCCTCCCATGATGTATTTTGTATACAAATCTATACCGTTTGATATATCTGACTCAAAATTTGCATACTTATTCTTTAGGACCTAGCGGAAAATATTGCATATAATTACCCCTCTCCCTTTACCCCTCTCCCTTTACCCCTCCCCCACCAAGGATATAATATTCATACAAATCTGTACCGTTTGAGAAATCTTATCCAAATTTTGCATACTTACTCTTTAGAATCCGGGGAGTAACATACACATTTCCCCTCTACCCCCTCCCCTGGTATGTTTTCTATTCAAATTTATACTTTTCGAGGTACCTGACTTCTGAGTTTTGCATACTTATTTATTAGGACCCAGAGAAAAACATAGGCGGCATTTCCATCCTCCCCCTTTACCCCACCCCCACCCATGTTATATTTTCTATACAAATTTATACCGTTTGACATATTATCTGAGTCAAATTAGGAACCTTCCTACCACATTTTTAAATCTAAATCTGTTAACAGCAAACGTTGGGTAGGTACAGACCGCTAGTAGGAGATAAAATAACAATTTTGCTGTCACAGTTTAATGGAAAGAAACCGCGTACCTACCTAGTCCTTATTTATAACATTTTTTTTACATTTTGCATTGGGGTCTACTTTTTTCGTAACGCTGATATAGCTTCCAAATTTATAGGGCTCATGTAAATAAAATATCAAAACTCTAACATTTAAAAACTATTTACATTTAACAAAAAAAAGCAGAGTTCGTTCATAAAATTCAAGAAATGATTCAATAGTATGATTTTTTGGGCTCTCAGTACTAAAATAATCCTTTGCAACTTCTTCTGATCAGTCTTAAATTTTTAAAGCAAAGGTAGCAATATCCAAAAAAAAATATTTTGAATGCAGGCACCGAAAATTACTGATTTAGAATGTGCTGAATTATTGATTTTATGTATCTATCCCTTTCAAAATCATTTTTCCCGTAAATTTATAGGCTATATTTCCTATAAAATCTCGAATTCAGTACATTCTAAATTAATAATCCTCGATTGCTGCATTTAATTTTTTTTGGATATTGCTGCCTTTGCTTTTATAACAATGTAATGAAATAAATTAAATTAAAAAAAAATGTGTGAAATTTTTATTTGAGATTTGAGTCAAGTTAGTGCTTTTCGTTCCCGAGTTTGTTGCTCGTCGGTGATTTTTTGTATTAAGCCGTCTGTGGTGACATCTGTGGGTCAAACAATTACTTAACTTTCAGTATTTTTTCCTGTGTCTTGGCTTTCTTACTAATCTTGTAAATATTTCAATAGATGGCTATAATTATTTAAAAAAATAATAAACATTAATATTCTCAAGTATTTACGGTTGGCTATCCAGAATCTACAATGTACTGAAGTTTTAATCGTCACCGGTTAATCGATTTTTTATTAAATACCTATTATTCTTTCCTTCTGTTTAATTCATACAAGTACAAAAATTAAAATAAATTCAGCAGTTCTTATTGTTTTTATTAACATGAAATTTCTTAAAAGTAAGCTACCATATTGGTAATTGAACTTTTATTTCATTTAAATCTCATTAGCATTTTTCCTAATTTTTCTTTAAGATATGACTGATTATTTTATAGATTAGATAGTCACCTACTAATTATGTAAGTGGAAGAAAGGGCAACACTTCTAAATCAGTAGTTCAGCTCGAAATTGTATATAATATAATTCTCAATAATAATTTAAAGTTAAATAGTAGATATGCATAGTAATTCTAATGTATTTTTCACTCTCAGATCACACACCCCATAGACCTTGTATCCTGGGAAAGGATTACCACTTCCATGGCACGTCCTTCGTGTTGGATAGATGCACCCAATGCTCCTGCAACAACGGGACTACTGTTTGTTCTCGAACATCATGCCCGGTGCTCGAGTGTGCTCCTAAGCACCAGAAAACTTCTCCAAGAGAATGTTGCCCGCATTGTCCTCCAGTGGAGGAGGTCAGGTCTGCATGCACCACGGGTGGGATGACTTATGAGGTTAAAACAATATATTTTTAATAAATAAACTCCATAATTTATGTTCCTTTTTTTCTAGTTTAATGTTAATTTAACTCAAATCAATGTCGTACCTCTGAACCAAACAAGTAAGTTGTTTGAAATGTGTTTTAATTATTCAGCCATGTCCTTATACTATTCAAATGTGTCTTCCAAAATATACACACATAAGTATGTATGTATTCGTAAGGTGTTTAAAAATGAAAAACTTGTTCTCACACTTTATTTAGGAAAACAATTGCAAAAGCGAACACAACATATGCCCAAAATGTATGGGAAATCACAAAAGTAATGAATGCCAAAAATTAAATAAAGATTAAAATAAATGAGTTAACTGTGTAAATACAGTTAAAAAAACTTAAATTAAAACTGGACGTAACTCATCCATGGAGTTATAAATGCCCAGTATATGAAAAGAAATTAGAAATGGAAAAAGTGAACATTTAATTTTTTTAAATAGAAACCAATGGAGGACATCATATACTTAAATATACAAAGTTTACTAGCCCACAAAGAGGAACTAGAAATATTATTGGAACAAAAAATGATAATGTTAAGTGAATCACATGTTACGGAAGAGGGACAAGATTGTGAAATAAGTTTCTAATTTCGATGTGTCTCTCATAGTCGACACACAGGAGGGGTAGTAGTACTAATAAGAGAAAATATTAAATTTGATATTATTATTAATGAACAACATGAGAAAATTGCACGGAATTTGACTATTAAAATCAACAATGGTTTCAGAAATGTAATATGTATACTGTATTATATATCATTCACTAAGTTCGAGTACAAGTGGAATTTCTAATGTATTTATGAAAACTGGTGCTCAGAAAATATCAGAGAAAGGGAATCCATTTATAATTGTGGAAGATTTCAACATTAATATGAATAACACTAATTTCATATATGTATATGAAAAGGTTACAAAACTTAATTGAGTTTAACGGATTGAAACAACATGTTCGAGAAGCCACAAGAGTTACTCGAACATCAAGTACAATGATAGACCTTGTTATTACAAACATATTTGAACTAAATGTGAAACTACATATTAGATTCTCCCAAAATTACGGAACGTACAATTATCCAAGTTTTATTAGAATACAAAATTAAAAATTCAATTCTGAGAACACAAATATCTTTTAGAAACTATGGAAAATATGATGTAGAACAATTTAAACCACAACATAAATACTGCAACTGGAATGGAATTGAATGAAAAGGTAAAAACAATTATACACAATGTAAAAAGTACAATAAAGTATATATAAGTATAAGAAACAATAATAACAAGAAAAACATATAATAAATGGTACAATAATCATTTGAAAACTAAACCATAACCTTAATCAAATATCAATATGGGTGAAAATAAATAAATTGAAATTAAATATCAACAAAACATCGAAAATAAGGGAATACCAGATGCACCAATAATAATTATCAATGGGGAAGCAATCAAAGAAACAACAAAGATATAAAATACATACTTGGGAATAATTATAGATAATAAATTAAACTTTTCATTGAACACTAATTATGTTACAAAAAAATATGAAAATGAATGTCACTCTCGGGAAGAATCAGAAGATATATTAAAACAGAATCGTGCAAAATATATATATAACGCAATAATAGTCCCAACCACTGCAGCAATATATTATTTCTGGTTAATGAAAAACTATTGAAAAATTAACAGTACTCCAAAATAAAGCATTAAGAATTATGATAAAAAGAAATCGATACAGAAGAGTCAACGTGATGTTAGAAAGCTTACAAATAATGACATTTAGACAAATAATTAAATTTTATGTACTTCTATTTACATATAAAATTATTAATGGACATAAAAATAGACCTTTGAATTATTAAGAAAAATATTTTAAAAAAACCAACATGAACATGACCATTGTACAAGAAGAAAAGATGAAATTAGATTACCATTCCGAAAGAAAAAAATATCGCAAACTTCTATGATGTACAGTGGGATGAAATTATATATGAAACTACTAGGGGATATTAGGGATGAAAACAATATAATGACTTTAAAGAAAAAATGAAAAAAATATGTCTTACTTACTTTTGATTAAAAATTTAATATACTTAAAATATCATATGCTGTATATATTAGGAAATACAATATAAAAATCATTGTATTACTTACTTTAAGAATAAAATAAAAAAATTACATTAAAATACATAATGTGATTCCAGAAACCCAGTGCACAAAATAGTTTTCTTCATGTATCATCTATACTTTTATAATAATCAGCATGTTACTGCTTAATTTCAGGATGGTGTATCATGGCGCTTAAATGAGTGCACTTCATGCAGGTGTCACATGGGAGATCCAACATGCGCTATGGAACAATGTCCTACATTGACCTGTCCTTCAGGATACCGTAAAGTACGTTCTCCAGGACAATGTTGTCATCGCTGTCTGGAGAGTGATGGTGTCTGCACTGTCTTTGGAGATCCACATTATAAAACATTTGATGGCAAGTTCTACAGTTTCCAAGGATCCTGCAAGTATCAATTAGCTTCTGACTGTGTCAATCACACATTCTCGATAAGGGCCACCAATGATGGGAGAAATACTAAATATTCATCGTGGACAAAGACAATCTCATTGAAAATCGGCGATGTCAAAATTAATTTAGGAAGGAAGCTGCGTGTCAAAGTAAATGGAACTAGAATAGAACTACCTTATGATGTTCCTGGAAATGTAGCACATATTGAAAGAAAAGAAGACAGTATATTTGTCAGCACCGAAATTGGAGTAAAGCTAACATGGGATGGTACTGGTTTTCTGGAAGTGGCTGCACCAACATCTTACAAAGATAAGCTGTGTGGTTTATGCGGAAATTACAATTCCGTGGTCAGAGATGATCTCAGAATGAGAAATGGAGTTACCTTAAAGGAGGTAAATAGAGAAGATATGTGGAAGTTTGGAAATTCATGGCGAGTCGGTGGAAAAAAAGCTTGTTCACGAAAGCAAGATAATATGCTGAAGGAAAAACCATGCAACAGGAAAGTAAAGAAAGTTGCAAATAGAATTTGTCGATTCTTTAATAAATCTGAATCATTTTCAGCCTGCAGACATAAACTAAATCCTCACAATTATTATGAGTCTTGTATAATGGACATGTGCGAGTGTCCAACACAGAACTGCTACTGCGAGGCTTTTAGTGCATATGCTAGGGAGTGTAAAAGGTTAGGAGCAACACCAGGGGAATGGAGGAAGGAAACGAGGTGTGGATTAGGGAATGCCAGTCGGGTAAAAGACAGAAAAGTAATACAAAGACTGCGCCACCGGACCTCTCCCCGCCCTCCTCTTCCACATCAGTTCATCAATCCTCTCAAGTCTATACCCAGACCACCCCCAGGACGTGCGCGACCTCCTCCCCCTATTCTGCACTAGTCAAAACTGCATCATGTGCAAATAAAGGTAAATATGTTTGAAACATATCATTTGAATAAATATACTTATATAATATATATATATATATATATATATATATATTAGGTCCTTACATATGAAATTGGCGTTTAGTATGGGAGGAACATAAAGCCGATTTTTTTTTATTATAATATATTTATTTAATCAAAGTATGTACCATTGCTATCTATGCACTTTTGCCATCTCATAGGTAGTTCATCGATCCCTTTACTAAAAAAACCATTCGGACGGGAATCAATAAAATCTTTGAAGGCGGTTTGGACTGCCCCATCGGAGTTGAATTTTTTCCTTTGCAAGAAGTTATCCAAATTTCGAAAAAAATGGTAATCTGTTGGGGCAAGGTCCGGAGAGTACGGTGGATGTCTTAGACATTCCAATTGAAGCTCCTCTAATTTGGTAGCCGTCTGTTGTGCAGTGTGTGGTCTAGCGTTATCATGAAGCAGCAGTGGCCTAGAGCGATTAACCAGCCTCGGTTGTTTAGCAGCTAGCTTTTCCATCATGGTTTGCAGTTGCTGACAATAGACATCTGCCGTAATCGTCTGGCCAGATTTAAGAAAGCTGTAGTGAACGACACCAGCACTAGTCCACCAAACGCTCACAAGTAACTTTTTTGGAGTCAATTTTCGCTTGGGGCATGGTTTGGCTGGTTCGGCAGGGTTCAGCCATTGCGATGAGCGCTTCCGATTATCGTACAGGATCCACTTTTCATCACAGGTAATGATTCGATTTAAAATCCCTTCATTATTGTGCCGGTTGAGTAATGCAACGCAGCAGTCAACGCGCGTTTGTTGATTTGCTTCACTCAATTCGTGAGGTACCCACCTTTCAAGCTTTTTCACCTTACCAATTTGCTTCAAGTGGATTAAAACAGTTTTATCACTAACACCGCAGCCTGCAGCTAACTCGGATGTGGTTTGCGATGGATCCGCTTCCACAATAGCCTTCAATTCTTCATTATCAACTTTGGTCTCCGGCCGTCCACGGGGCTTGTTCTGCAGGTCGAAATTTCCAGAACGAAAACGTTGGAACCAAAAATGCACTGTGTTTTCTTTTGCGGCACCGTCGCCATATACATCATTAATCCTTCGAGCCGTTTCTGCAGCACTGGTGCCACGGTGGAACTCGTACTCGTAAATAACGCGATATTTCAAGTTTTTCATTTTGTAAACTGAGTGACGCAAAGAAAAAAACAATTGAGGAAAAAACAAATGAATTATAATTTTCAAAACACAAATACATGAGTAAATAGCTGTATAAATTTGGATTTGGAATTCCTAACCAAAGAGAAGATATTTGAGATCAAATTTGCCAGTACGGCAAAAAACGCCAATTTCAAATGTAAGGACCTAATATATATATATATATATATATGATACAATGATTTTTATAACTCAAATGTTAAATATGTACCTCAACTCATATTTAGTGCATGTGCTATAAAGAACAGAATTAACAGAAAAATGTAATGAGAAATGAACTTCAAACCTCTTGGTCAATGGGCAAATCTTTTACTGCTTGTAGATAGATTACAGATGTTAATTTCATAAAAAAATGACAGAAATATTGTAAAATGAGTTTTTTTTAGTAATTTATGAATATCAAAGGTCTATCTACACAATAGAAAAAATGTTTTATAAATTTCTTTATTTTTGTTATTAAGATTAGTAAATGTTATTTACAACACTAGTATTTATTCATTTGCATGCATCATTTAGTTGCCAGCAAATTTGTTTTAAACTAGGCTAAATTCGGGTGCTATAAAAATACAAAGAACTCGGTGGTCTTCTGGTATGTAATCTCCGGGTAACTCCCGACCACTACATAACTGGGTGAGTGTACAGTTGGTAAATAAAATTTGCGGATTTTAATATGTTTTCTTTTCTGTTTCAGTATTATCACACGGGATAGAATCTCTCACAAGATTTATAGGAAGTGATGAACTCTTATATAATAACTTAGCAATTATACAGCAACAGTATTTTATTTGGATTTGACCAAGGCGTGGTGGTAGAAGTGTGCGTTGATCGACATGGACAATGGACATGCAATTGTGATCAACATGGACAATGGACGTAGAATTGACTGGTGATAATTTTTTTAAAGAGACATTAGTGATAAGTTTTTTTTATAAAATTATGTTGTCACTTTGTACAATTTAGTTTATTGAATAATTTTATACTTCTCTATCTATTCAATATGTTGTTCTTAGTAAATTATGTTTAAATTAAGAATGTAAAGACATGACAATTTTTAAATTGGTATCTTGGATTTTTTAGTCTTTTTGGTAATTCTTCTTTAAAAGTCCTATTTATTAAATTATTTGTATAATAAGTTGTTAGTGCGCAAGGCTTTTTTACTAAATTATATAAATCAGTAACTATATTTACTTAATAAGTTATTTAAACATTATGTTAGGTTGTGTACCTACCAGTCTAACATTAATTATTTAAAATAAAACATTTCATTGTTTTTAAAAGTTCTTTGATGGATGTATAAAAACATCTAATGGAACTATTTTGTCAATCGATCTCATTCAATATGAAAATCTGAAGTGAATTTAGGTGTATAATAAGATAAAATATTATAACGTCTTGAAAATATTTAAAAAATGAATTATTAAAGATGTTGATGTCGCATAAATTTTACAAAAATTGTAAAGATGAATCCATGCATTTTTTTCTTCCACCTAACATTTCTGTATTAAATAATCGCTGATCCGTGATTATTTTTTGTCTATAAAGTTTAGAAAGTCTTTGTACATAGCTATATACTATATATTACATCACTGAAAGATGCGATGGAAGTACGATGACTAAGATAAATAAATAAAACATTTGAGAGCAGTTTTTGCTCTTTCATTAAATTTATATTGATTGATACACTGTATAGCTGTACCAACTGAATACATATAATTATTTGAATAGAAATGAACACATTACTGGATGACAGCATATTTGGAATAAATGTTTTTAATATTATATATCTAATATTGAATTTTGCATGAAGTTTTGCATGCATGGAAAGGGATAAGAACAGACATCATTCATTATAATACAACAAAGTAATTGAGATAATTTATTTCACTCAAATGTACAGTAACGTTATATATAATTTAATTATTGAAATGTTCAGGTTCCAGTCATACGAGTCACTTTGTTATAAATTAATATTGTTCAATCTTAACAAATCTATTTCCTACATTTATAAAAATTTACTCAGAATTTGACTAGTGTTTTTTTCATTTTCGTTTTGTCATTTTTTTTTGTTATTACATTACATTACATTTTGTCATAATAATGTTTAATAAATTTCACATTTAATGTTAATCATTATTTTGATTTGACATTAATTGCAATAGGATAAGTTGTGAATCTTGATCTTTTTGGCAACATAAGACAAGCAATCAAACGCATTCCACTCTATTCAAGAAGCAAGTCTTGGTGTGAATGAAATAAATATGTTAAATGAGGCTGTTGAAAATATGGTATCCCTCAAAGTGAGATAATTACAACTTAATGATTAACAAAACTATATGTGAATAAATAAATAATAATTAGTAAGTAAGTACGGATCACAGAACATTGAATTGAGTACGGATATGTTTGATGGGATACCAATAATATGTGCTTCTGCCATCTATCGGCGAAGACAGAAAGCTTTTTCTAAACTAGGATCGCACATAAAGCCAGTTTTTTCACATTTTGTGAGATACCATGTTTTCACTGCCGGCCCCTCAAATTATGTATTTATATAAATTATTTATATTACATGTATAATAAATAAAAATATAAAAATTATTGTGTGTCGCCATTCTCAGAAAACACAATTTAGTCTAAAAAAACACATGAATTTAAAAATAAGAAAACCCAATATTAGTATGTAGGTACCTATGGTTAATGTTTCATTAAAAATGGGTTGTTTTAAATAGGTTATAATTACGGGTTTGTTTAAAAATGATTTTATAAACATTCTCCTCATACGGTATGATTTAAAACAACACATTTTCTGTCATGAATCCTATAAATTGTTTATGGTATTACAAATGCTTAAAGAAAATGTTATACAAAATACTTATGTAAACAAAATATGTGTACAGCGAAAATCACGAAAAATCCTATTTTTCATGATTTTATTTTCCATCACAAAACAAATTGTTAATAGTTTGTGGTCTTACAAAATACCTACGCAAAAAAATTAAGAAATTTCTAGATTTTATTTTACAAGTTACTTTATAAAATGGCACAGATGATACATATATTTTTATAATACATATTTTACTATAAATGTGTATAATAAAAAATATATATCCTATATGTACGCTATTATCAAAAGTAACACTAAAAATATGTCAAATATTCGTATTTTGATAGAAATAATTAATATGTTACTGGTATAATGGTATACAATTCGTTGATGAATTTATATTTCTCCAGAAAATTTCTATACTATTTGAATACTCGAATTTGTTTGCTCCTCAACAAAACTACAACATATATCGCTTCATAAGTAGGTAAGCATTAAATAATCTACATACTTTTAAAAACATTGTATTTCGTGAATGATAAGGTCAATTGTAAGAAAAGTTTAAAGTTTAAGAATCTTAAAATGAAATAAAACACTTCAAAATCTCGGTAATAAAAACGCTTGCAAACTGTGCAAATTTATTTCGAAAATATAGGCATAAAATTCTCTTATTTTCAATGGCCATTATCTTGATTTTTATGTTTTTTTTTTCACTTAAAAGTTCTATGCCTCTAAAGAAAATACCCTTTATAATAAAATTAGTTTCAGATCAAAAAGAGAATTACAAATATATTGTTAATATATGTGTACAATATTATCCACGAACATGTTTAAAAAATCCCAAAATCAAATTTCTATTTGATAACACAAACTCGGACGTTTCTTTCTCCTAATTTGTAATACCAACAGAAAGCCCTTCCGTAAAAGACGGTGGAAAAATGTGGAAAAACCTTTTGTCAATAGATTCCACAAATTCGATTTAGAGAGGGACCACTGTTTCATCTAAGAAGTTTTCATCAAGTGTAGGTAAGGTGTAATATTACTTTCAAGAATTTGGAGGAAATATTTTATTATTTTAATTTTATAATTCACTTATTAACCTTTAGGCTCTTTCAAAAGTGCATTCATATCACTGCGCATTCATAGATAAGTCAGAAATAATGCTTAGGAATTGCTTCCCTGTCACTTAAATTATCTCTTTGCTAGAGAATTGTATAGAACAATGGCAATTGGTTATTCCTACAGATTCTTAATTTTTTGTTGGTGATAAGTATTACTTTTTAATGTAGGTAGGTAATGTAGATACACCATAGCCTATCCGAAGAATGTAATTTTTCTTATACATCGTATATGATATCATTAAATTGTGCGTCTCCCTTGATGATGACTTGATTTTTTTTGCAAATCTATGTATGTATAAAATAATAATTAACCTTTCTACATCAATACAAATTTCTATCAGCGGTTTTCTTCAGGTTTGATGCTTGGAATATTTTGAAGTACGAATAGCCAAAATGTACCCTTATTATACCCAAAAATCGTAATTTTCAAATGGATCTAAATAATTGATTCTAGATTGATAATAGGTAATTGTTGTATTAATATTGGTGTCAAATAACGAAAGGATTATTGTAAAAACAATAAAAATCTTTAAAGATTTAAAAACCAATGGGATTTAACGTTTATAGAAAAATAGCTTTTCAGCGTCGATATATTTATTAAAAAAGCTATGTATAATTTCTGTATCACTATGTTAATAATAATGTAATAATTACAGATTATTTTGGATGTGTACAATAAATTATTATAGTTAGATATTATTATTATTTTTTGTCAAAAATGCATTCTACAAGGAATAGCTTGATTTTTCATATTTTATTTTCCGTTCAAACAATTTTTTTCATTTTAGATCTAATTAATTTTTATAACCGTTGTGAAAAATTAATGTGTAATTAAATTATATAGACATCGTACCTGCTAAAAAACAAGTAAATTGAATATCCAAAATAATCTACGATGATTAAAATCTTTTTGGTTAGATGTAATGTTTTGGTGTGCATGGCTTGGAGATAAAATAAAAGGGCATAATAAGTGTATTGTAAAAGTATGCAAGTACAAACTGTACTATATAAGAATTAATCAATTTGTAAAGATCATATTTATATTAAATATATGTATGAAGATAACAAATATTTATGTTGTAAAATAAAAGCTAAATTTCCAAAAGCATGGAAAATTATTCGGGTAAATATAAATAATATAAATTATAATATTTGTACTGCTTGCACTGAATCTGATACCCATCAGAAGTATTATACCATTGTTAATGAATGTCTTATTTAGCGAAACTACATATTCTGTGTTAGTTCGATGAACAACTAAAATTCATCAACAATCTGATTATGTTGATTCACTTATCAATGCAAGTAGTTGTAGCATTGTCATGTATTTGTAGACCTTAATATGGTGTTCCGTTTTTAGGATAAAATTATTACCCATCTCAATAAATATTATAGTCTAGTATTATTAATCATACCTATTAGGTTTACGGCTATACGGTTATGTGAATACGACACTGGAAGGTCAACTGTCGAGCACTTGATCGAATGCGAAGAAGTAAAATGCATATAAAACAAATTATAATGCCAAAGAGCTTAGTAAAATGTTGCCATGATAATTGTTAAAAACCTTTTGTCCCCTAAAAATTAATTTGAAAAGTATTTATAAATTATGTTAAATAGTTACACACATGTAATCAAATAATGCTGATTCGCTCGAGGCGAAGGCTTTTGCAGTTCTTCTTAAATCACATTTTATTTTTGAAATATTATTCCACTCGCGTAAATACACAAAAATATTCAGTAAAAATACTACTTTGAACTGCACTATTTTGAGTTACATCAGGATTTTTTTAACATATGTTTTCGGATTTGTTTAAGACTTAATGTATGTTGGTTTTAAAAGCACACATCGATCATTGTTCTCTACGCGTGGTAACATTTATTCTATATTAAAAAATACAAATGAAGGATCTCTGAATATTACAGTATGCACTTTTACGCATTGTCACAGTTTTTTTATGAAACATAAATCAAGTTTCTTCGGATATTTGACCTTTTCAAGTCAAACATAGCTTTTAAGTTGGGTCATTGTAAATATGTTACGTCTTTGATGTAAATGGTAAAATTATCAGCTTATAGCTCTTCTCGTAGTGAATTTGTTCCTGTTAAGAATACATACAATTTATGTCCATAATCTCATTGAAATATTAATCCTGTGCAAAATGCTTCATTATGGCACTTCATGTTTGTCAAGCGCATGAAACATGATAAAACAACGAATCTATTCAGGTTATGAATAAACAAATAATAATGAATCTGATATTTCGTTTTATTAAAAAATCCTACAAACCTTTCAATTTGTGGCATGAATTATAAAAATATTTTAGAATAAATACCCGCAAAGGCTTCTGAATAATTGAAACTCAAGTAAGCTTACCTAATGTACAAAACATTGATTATTTGCAATTTAAAATATACCTCGTTCCTAATCCCTTTGGATTTTGCAAAATAATTTTTTTTATTTTATCTTTAATTTGACCTTTTTGTTCTGAAGGTACAAGCTATATTGTCAAAAATTTGAAAACTTCAACATTAAAATGCTGCCTATTATTATTTAATTTAATAAAATTATTTAAAAAACTTTTTTTCATAGAAATCATCGCGTCTATTAGATGCCTTAGTTGGGGAGTTAAATTCATTTATAATCTAGTGACCAGGAATATTTATCATGCAGCGTTCCAAAACAGAATAACGTACGAATATATCAATCTTCCAATTTTTTTTATGAAAATTTGCTTTCTGTTGTAAATAAGATTCGCAAAGTTGTTATCTTTGGTCGCAATCATGTTAATGCAATTTGCGATCTAATCCGTAAATTATTCGTAAGTTTTTGATGCCAAGACGCCAGTGTGTTGTTGCACCTTTCATTTAAATAAAATTATTGCTAAAATGAGTTTGAGGAAATGTCACGACAAAGGCCATTTTCATTTCAGCGGATAGGTATATCAACAAACAAAACTATCGCGTTTGAGGTAGTAAAAACTAGGGATGCATCGATACGCACTTTTGCAGATACGATATCGAAACCGATATTTATAAAAAAATATCGACGATACCGATACCGATGCGGACAGTGAAGATTTAAAAAAATGTAAAAAGTTGTGGGTTTCGATTAGAAACAGACAATTACTTGTATAATACATATTTATTTAGAATGCTTACTTTATAATGAAATTTTAAAAATTGTAATTTAACAGAACATTACGTTCAGATTATTATATAAGTAGCCTGTTGGTGTAGTGGTCATGACGCTCTGACGCTCGCCTAGTGATTTGGTGGTCGGTGGTTCGAGCCCCATACCAGGACACCAGCAATTTGGTCCTATTTTCATAGCACAGGCTTTTGGCTTAGTTTGAGAATAGTAAGAATATTGATGCGACACGTATTTCGTGTTTGGAATGAAATTATGAAACGCGGCAGTTCCTGAGTGTAGATAAATTGTGCAGCGTATAAATATGAACGAATTAAGCGTGAAGATGGCGCGTTTATACATGGATTATCTATAGTGCGAAATTCGAAATCGTCGATATATCGGAGAACCCACGATATTGCATAAATCCTAAAAAAATATATCGATATAGGTATCGGTACCTACAAAAACTTAGAGTAGGTATATGATGAACAACAATAAATCCGAAAAAAATATATCGATATAGGTATCGGTACCTACAAAAACTTAGAGTAGGTATATGATGAACAACAATAAATCCGAAAAAAATATATCGATATAGGTATCGGTACCTACAAAAACTTAGAGTAGGTATATGATGAACAACAATAAATCCGAAAAAAATATATCGATATAGGTATCGGTACCTACAAAAACTTAGAGTAGGTATATGATGAACAACAATAAATCCGAAAAAAATATATCGATATAGTACGGTATCGGTACCTACAAAAACTAAGAGTAGGTATATGATGAACA
>JADDOH010024382.1:0-19711 GCA_016648135.1 Agrypnia vestita | reverse complement strand
CCATCTTTACAGTAGCTTCAGTATATATACCGAAGTTTAACTTAGTTTAACCTGGAGGAGTTGGAATTCGGGGGGCAAACTGGCTCTGAGCCCGGACGCCAGACACTGACGCGAGGGATGGTGCGGTACTTTGCACAGAAGAGGCCCAACATGAAAAGGCGCATCCAGGCTCAGATCAACGTATCCGGAACTCGTGTCGGGAGAAGGAAGATGGGATCAGTCACCGATGAGCCTTTGGGTATGGAGGGGCCGAATTTAAAGCAAACACATGTTTCGCGTACACATACATTTATACATACCTCCCACACCCCCTTTATCCATTAGAACCCACTGTACCACTAGAATGAGACATAGGGCCAGATACAGGTGACGGAACTTAGGCCGGCTAGTAAATAAACGTAACAATGTAATTGATATAAGAATAATGAAGAGTAAACTTAAAGGATCGTAAGGAATAAGCACAGCGAGATAACGGCGGAAGATAAAAATATCAACCAGCAAGGGTGTCGATGACGGAATCACCCATAGGAGTGGTTACGAAGGACTTGAGGGCTTTCAGGGGATCTATGTACTCTATATGTGCATGCGCATGTGATAACGGCACGTTACTAACCTTTCCAGTGGATGGCGGTCGATCCCATACAGGTAGGACAATGGGGGATCGAGCGGAGAGGGCGTGGGAGCAGAGGATCGCGCACTCTGGAAGCGCAGCTACACCAGATGCAGTGGTTTCGGTCCGTAGGAATGATAGGTAAATAATATAGGGCCTCGGAACATAGTATGTTTAGCAATTGCACCGTAGGGCTTAATTGACGTGCTAGGTAGTTTTGTTTGCGTTTTCCATGAACATTCACGAACTTCATACCCCAGTATTTAATTTAAGTAAAGCTTGCGTTAGGGTTACCACTAAACCAATTCATCCCCTATAGTTCGAAACAAAAAATTACACAACGTGAACTGGGGAGGTCTTGAATAAAGCGAGGGTGTTTGGAAATACTACGTTAAAAGCCGTAGAGCCTTCACCCGACGTAGATAGATAGCTTGTTTGCCTCTAACAAGGCGTAAACTCAGTTAGGAGTAGGATCGAGCTGAAAGGCGAAGAAGAGGAGCCATCACACCTGTCAAATGTCAATATTTCTATAATTGTGACGAAAATATTGTCTTTAATTGAATATCTGAACTCTTTGGATGAAGAAATAAGTAGATGTGTGTGAAACAAACTGATTTCTACCAACTTAAAAATAATATTAGTACTTACTTTATATACATATTATTATCATAATTCGGTGAGTGGTACGCACAAGCGCTGCGCACCAATCTCGACGCTATTTTTTAACCCAAAAAAAAAATGTGGAAGCTCGCTCGGAATTAAAAAATAGGCTAATAGGGTGGGTCTCCGCCTCGCGGTATCAGAAATTCACCGTGGTAAATATTTTTACCACAGGCGAAGACGAATGAATTTAATTAAAAAAAAAAAGAGAATTTAAATTATTCAAAAAAAATCTAACACTTAGAAAATTAAGAAATTAAACACTGTTTTTTCACAAATTCGGCTTCGCGAACGGGCAGAGTAACGAGGTAAAAAATGTTTCCGAAAACTGAGGATGCCCGTCCACGAAACCATCCTTTATTTATACCCCTAAAACTAGACATAACGGGAATTTAACGGTCGAAATCGGATTAGCCAGAGTGGGGAGATGCATCTTACTTTCACCCAGAGGCTGCCCGTGATGGACCGCGCGTATCTCCGCTGGGTCGACCCGAAAGCCGCTGTGATACCGTGCAGCGGCGGCCAATTTCGGCCGGTTTTTTAAAGATATCTCACGACAGAAAAGTACTGTATCTGTCATTTAAGTACCCAAATGAACGCCTGACACATCCGCGTGTGAACTACATTATGACAGGTACGCCTGGATGTGTCAGCTTTCGTAAATCGCCTTGAAAGGGGCGATTTCGAATTTAAGATGCATCTTCTCTCAGACCAATCCAATATCAATTTTTATGACGAAATCTAATAGGAAATGACATGCCGATTGCGGTGATATACGACATGTCGGGTTTGGTTCAATTTAATATCACTCATCTTGGTGATGTTTTGCGCGTTACGCAGCATCCGGCCCGCCACGTACCGTTAACGTGCGGTCCATAAAACCGGACGCCCACCTGCACGACCACCTAGGGAATCTATTGCGCAGTTATTAATTTAACTGCCAAAGATGATAAAAGATGTGTTTAAATAGTTATAATAGCAGCCCTGGGCAAGGGAATCTGCTCATCTTTAGATTAAATAACCAAACCCTTTATCTCCCATCAGTTTTCGAAATTAAAAGACCGCCAAACCCCCGTTTATTAAAATTACAAGCAACAAACAAGAAATAAAAGTTACATAAAATTACAAGTAACAAACAAGAAATAAAAATTACATAAAAAAGTTACATAAAATTATAAGTTATAAAATTTACGTAAAATTACATAAAAGGTCAAAAAATACAATCCAGGTGAAAAAATATACAATCATTTACAATATCATAGCATAACATTTACAAATAACCGGTTCCACGATTGCCGAGACGGACGGATGCTTTTATTTCAAAATGTTCTCCGGTCAATCGCGGAAGGAACCATCATTACACATAAATTTATTTATTTACTCAAAATGTGAGCGACAAATTATCACACATATTTATGACAAATTATCGAACATATTAATGAATGACAAACAATTTTCATTCACTCAAAGGCTGTCATTAGCAAATACCTGCATGGCGGGTGGGCCCCACCCCCCGCTGGTGCCATAGCGGGGGGCGGGGGCGCCCGCCATCGGTCATTATAATCTCATTAGTAGAGAACAACAAACAAGATGGCGGCGGTGGCAATTAAGTCCTCGCTCCGCCTACCGCCATTTCTAGAATGAATCACTTTCTCTCCATTCATGATATTATTGCATATGCATAAACTTATAATATTAAATAAACCTAAAATAAACACTTATTATTATTATTAATTAATTAATTAATTATCACATTATTGTTACACACAAATGTTACACACATTATTGTTTGTTTTTATGCCTCGCGCTCGACGAGCCGATGGCATTTAAGGTCCTGTACGGAACATCCCACCCCCGTGTGACTTCGTCACACCAAGAGGAAGTACAGGACCTCCGGCGGCGGAGTGATGTCGTCTATGTTGTCTCCGACGTCGGCTGCGTCGGCAAGGCGATGACCTTGGTCGCCGGCCGCACGTAGTCTCCGGAAGCAGTCCGTAGCCGCACCACGCGGACTTGGCCGTCGGCGGCGGGTGTGGCTTCCACGATGGCTCCTCGCGGCCAGCTGTTGCGGGGAAGGGCGGAGTCGGCAATGATGGCGGTGGCCCCTTCACGAAGCGGAGGGGCCGGCTCCTGCCACTTTCGTCTTTGAGCGAGGGTTGGGAGGTACTCCCGAATCCACCGGCGCCAGAACATATCGGCGAGCTGCTGGGCGAACTGCCACTGCTTCCTGAGGCAGACTTGTTCGTCTAACGGTCCATACACGGCGAGATGAGAATGTCGCCCTGCCGAACCCAAGAGCAAGTGGTTCGGTGTAAGCGGGGCGTCATCCATCGGGTTGACTGAGACGTGCGTGAGCGGGCGGCTGTTCACCACGTTCTCGGCTTCAGCAAATGCCGTCAGTAGAGTTTCTGGGCGCGGGGCGCGCTCCTTCAAAATGGCTTCCAGTGCTCTTTTTATGGATCGCACTAAGCTTTCCCACGCGCCTCCCATGTGGGGGCTCAGCGGGGGATTAAATGTCCAGTCCATGCCCGTCTGCGCGAGGTGATTGCGCATGGACGGATCTGATTTCAGCTCTTCCAGCGCGATGGCTATTTCTCGAGCTGCGCCTTTAAAATTCGTCCCATTATCCGAATATAAATATCTTGGATGACCTCGACGAGCTGCAAGACGGCGTAGGGCCATTATGGCCGAATCAGCATTTAGTGTGTCTGCTAATTCTAAATGGACGGCGCGTGTTGTCATGCAGGTAAACAAGGCACCGTATCTCTTCTCTTTGCGCCGGCCAATTGTGACTTGGAGTGGTCCAAAATAATCCACCCCACAGTGGGTAAACGGCATGTTATGATGGGCCAGTCGCGCATCTGGCAGTTGTCCCATTAAAGGTGGTTGGGGTCTGCTCCG
This sequence comes from Agrypnia vestita, assembly GCA_016648135.1. Classification (NCBI taxonomy): domain Eukaryota; kingdom Metazoa; phylum Arthropoda; class Insecta; order Trichoptera; family Phryganeidae; genus Agrypnia; species Agrypnia vestita. Next base: position 15,540 of record JADDOH010024382.1, on the reverse strand, counting down.
GTTGTTGCGACATCGCTGGCATTCAAAATGTATACGACGCACGGCGGGCCTCAAACGTAAAACAAAGTAATTTTCGCGCACATCCGCCACTGTCACTTCCGGTCCGGGATGCTGCCGCATTTCATGGTGATAACGGATCATCAGGCGGGTATAGGAATGTCCGCCGTCCAATATAATTGGTTTTCTGAGGCCGGGTGGTATGTCGGCCACGGTAGTGGAGGCTAATCTCGAGGCCATTCGGATTATTCCATACTCGTCTAGTTGCGGTGTCGTCGCATATAGTCGGCTGGTACGGGGTAAGGGCCACCCCCGCCGAAGAAGGCCGAGCTCGTTTCCAAATGACTCAGCTTGAGCTTTCCGGATCCAGGATCGTTCCGCCGAAAATCGCTCTTCCGCGACTAAGTCCGCGCCGAGCGCGCGCTGTCTTCCGCGCCGGCAATTATTCACAAATCGTCGTATCCACGCCGTTGTACGTATTAATTTTAACCACGACGAAAAACGCCTGATATCAGGCAAAGCGCCATCTTCGTGGCGCGCGCGATTTATCTGCATGCATATTGCAGGTCGTGTTTCTAATTTTTGCGGATCGGGTTGCGGTGGCCGCCTCTCTTGCGGCCATTCTACTTCCGGTTTCCGTAAAAATAGCGGACCGCCAAACCAAGGGTCTGTAGGTGTCAAGTCTGGCGGTTCTGAGTCCCGAGTCCCGTTGTCGGCCGGGTTCAATTTTGTAGGTACCCACTTCCAGCAGGCAGAATGCGAGATCTCATCTATCTCGCCCAGGCGATTTGCTACGAAAGCCGAGTAGCTACGTGGGTCCATTCGTAACCAACACAGTACAGTGGTCGAGTCTATCCAGAATACTGTGCGCTCTATGAAACATGTGTGCTCGGACCGAATGTTCGCCGCGAGGCGCGCGGCCATTAGAGCCGCCTGTAGCTCTAATCGGGGAACTGAAAGTGGTTTGAGGGGAGCGACTTTCGTTTTGGCCGCGATGAATACCACCGTTCTGTGGCTGTCAATTTCTTCAACAAAGTATGCTATGGCACAGCATGCTTGTTCCGACGCGTCGCAAAATACATGTAATGATACTTTGCGACGGCGGCTCGATACACTTTGTCGAGAGATAGCGCATTCACTAGCGCGCAGTAATCGGTGCCAATTACGCCATTTCTCGGCGTGCTCTGATTCAATTCGCTGGTCCCAACCGACTTTAGAGCGCCAAACTGCCTGAAGTAAAATCTTCGACCGGATCATTATACATGCCATGAAGCCGACCGGGTCAAATATGCGCATTACCGCGCTCAGTAATTGGCGTTTAGTTGGTCTCTCGTCCGCCTCCAGCTCTGGTAAATTTATAAATTTAAATACAAATTTATCGGTTGCAGGCTCCCAGCTGATGCCTAGCACACGTTCGGTAGTGGTGTCCGGCCCAATAATTTGGACCGGCTCCAAAGCGCGCAAATGTGGCGCAATATGTTCTAACACCTCTGGGTCGTTCGAGGCCCAATTAGCGAGGTGCATACCTCCTCGGCGCAGTACTTCGGTGACGTCACGGGCCATATCTACGGCCTCCGCCGTTGTATCTACGGCGTCCAAATAGTCGTCCATGTAAAACTTATTTCGGACCGCCGCGGCCGCCGCGGGGTATTGTGCGGCGCTGACGTCAGCGATTTTAGTTCGCACATACTGTGCACTTGCCGGTGAGCAGGTGGCGCCGAAAACCATCGAAGTCATTTTATATGTCTGCACTTCTCCTCCCTGCTCCCGCCATAGGAATAATTGAGATTCCTGGTCCATTTCCCGAATTTTTATCCTCAGAAACATATCTTGCACGTCGGCTGCCAGAGCTATGCGGCCTTCCCGAAAACGCCAAATATTTCCTAATAAGGAACTCAATAAATCTGGTCCATTAAAGAGGACGTCATTCAAGGAGACGCCTCGACACTTGCTCGCAGCATCAAAAACCACCCGAATCTTGCCCGGTTTTCGGGGGTTAAAAACCGCGAAATGCGGTAGGTACCAGTGACGCCTACCTAATTGGGCGGTCTCCTGGTCGCTGAGGACGCGGGTGTAACCCCGCTCCACATACTGGGCGATCTTGCCCCGATAAGCCGCCGCAAAGGCGGAGTCTTTGGCCATTTTTCTTTCTATTCCGCTCAGGCGATTCAGAGCGCATTGCCGGCTCGGCGGCAAGCATATGTCTTCTTTCTTCCAAAGAAGACCGGTGGCCCATTGGCCGCTGGCAAGTTGTACAGTGGTGGCTTCCATCACGTAGGTTGCTCGGGTATCCGCTGCACTGACGCGCGCTGCGGCGGTCACTCCCAACGAGTCAATTAAAAAATGCATTTTCACGAGAGCTTCCAGCGCGCCCTCCGCGGGGGCCGCTTCTGCCGTAATAGAAAGCGTCGGTGCGGCGATGGTTGGGTGGCCTGACAGGGCCCCGTGTCTTATCCATCCTAGTGCGGTGCGCGATAATATATTGTACTCGGCACCCGACGTCTCCTTGACTTCTCGCGACACTATTAAATGGGCATGATCCATGCCCAACAACAACTTCGGTTGCACCATGCACTCGCGGCGCGCCCGATTTCCCCTGTTTAGGACCAACAATTGGGGCGGTAAATTTAAATTGCGTACCGTATTTACGCGCAGCGGATATTGTGTCGATCCGCTGCCTTTAACAGTCAAATTCACTAATTGAGAACGCGATTCGGTGGCGCACATTCCCCGCGCGCCATGCAAATATAAATTCCGAGTCGGTCCGGAAGCGCCAACCGCACTGGCGATATTAAAGTCAATTAGCGAAACAGTTGAGCCTTCGTCGCACAAGGCAAATGTTCTACAATGCGCCCGCGGGCCAAACACGTCGACTTTAATTACCTTTAACAAAATTACATCGTCGGCGTCGCGGCTCGCTGTGTGGGCCGTTGTATGTCACGCCACATCGGTCCGCGCTCCCGCGGACGGTGGATTTTCGCCCGCATGTCTCGGTAAAACACGCGCGGCTCCGTGAAGCATACGATGGTGAAAAAGTTTGCATCCATCCGTGCCGCATCTCTTGTTGCGGCCCCGGCAGGTGTTCTTGTGGCTTGGCGTCCAGGGATCAAGGCATAAAAAACACAATTTTTTATCCTTTGCAAGAGCCGCCCGTTCGGGTATTGAACGGCGCGTAAATTCTCCACATGCCGCCGCGCTGTGATTCGCTGCCCGGCAAATACCGCACTTCGGCGGATTTTCTGAAGACAATAACGCATGCACTTGCGCATTTCTTCGCCCCTTGTCTTCTATTATTTGAGCGCTCTGTCCGCCGCAATGGGGTGCTGAATCTGTTAAACGCGATAACCAATTTGAAAAGTCTTCCATGTTGGTATCCTTTGTCCCGGACCGCGCCGAGAACCATATCATCCGCGCGGAAAGCGGGAGCCTGCCAACAAGTTCGCGCAATAATTGCGGCGAAGCTAAGTAGCGCTCGTCCATTCCTTTCACTGTGGCGACCGCGTTTCTTACCGCCACGGCAAATTTCATAAAGGCGCCAGTATCCGTACTCTCAGTGAGGCGCGGGGTATGCCTCACTTTTTCCAGCATACTGGCGATAATTGCGTCAGGTTGTCCAAAGAGGTCCTCCTGCGTGCGCATAATGCCCTCCACATTGTGGGGGTCGCCGATAAGAGGGCGGACCGCTTCTCGGGCCGCTCCTTTCAGGGCAATTCTCAGCCGCATAGCATTTTCTGCGGTCGTTAATCCACATAATTCCGTGGATTGTCTAAACTGGGCCTTAAATGATCGCCATTCCAGCGGATCCCCAGAAAAATCAGCCAGGTCTTTTGCATTCGACTGCCTGGCAATCATGGCCAACATTTTCGGCTCCTCTTGGCTGCACGGGTACTGCGGGCTCTCAGAAGAACGCGTGGACCGGACCGCTTCTGTAACAGCGGTCGCCAGGCGCTCAAACTGAGCTTGTTGAGACCGCATCCAGTCGCCTAACGTAGGATTGTCGGCGCCGTCGGGGGCATTTTGTCGGCAAGTAGTAGGCGCATTCATGCGCCCCGGATCTTCTGTAACGATGTCGCTTGCGGCGACTGTCTCGGCGGCCCCGGGCGCCGCCGCGCCCGTTGCAGCGGCGCCGGCGGCGAGCGCTCATGCGCTTGCCTCCGTGGGATCCTTTCCCGCTGCCGCTATTGTCAGCGCCCTCGAGAACATTTCTTCTTGCCGCCTCTGCATCTCGTCTAACTGCCTCCTGAAGTGACGGTCTTTTTGGCGTAGCTCTTTGCGCAGCCTTCTTACCTCCGCGCTCTGGCTAGCCGCGTCAGAAGGTGACGCTTCCTGATCCTCAGATTCCGATTGTGCGTCAGACTCGTCTCTTGATGATGCCTCACGACGAGAGGCGTCTTCTTCGTCGGCAGGTGACCCGCGGTTCGTATTCGAGCGCAACGACCGCGACATTTTAAATTTATTTTTTCCGACGAAAAATTACCGAAAATTCCGCTGCCCACGGAATGCGATGGTGAATTTATTTTTATACACGGAAACGGAAATCCGGCATCGATGGACCACGAAATGGTACGCACAAACGCTGCGCACCAATCTGGACGCTATTTTTTAACCCAAAAAAAAAATGTGGAAGCTCGCTCGGAATTAAAAAATAGGCTAATAGGGTGGGTCTCCGCCTCGCGGTATCAGAAATTCACCGTGGTAAATATTTTTACCACAGGCGAAGACGAATGAATTTAATTTTAAAAAAAGAGAATTTAAATTATTCAAAAAAATCTAACACTTAGAAAATTAAGAAATTAAACACTGTTTTTTCACAAATTCGGCTTCGCGAACGGGCAGAGTAACGAGGTAAAAAATGTTTCCGAAAACTGAGGATGCCCGTCCACGAAACCATCCTTTATTTATACCCCTAAAACTAGACATAACGGGAATTTAACGGTCGAAATCGGATTAGCCAGAGTGGGGAGATGCATCTTACTTTCACCCAGAGGCTGCCCGTGATGGACCGCGCGTATCTCCGCTGGGTCGACCCGAAAGCCGCTGTGATACCGTGCAGCGGCGGCCAATTTCGGCCGGTTTTTTAAAGATATCTCACGACAGAAAAGTACTGTATCTGTCATTTAAGTACCAAAATGAACGCCTGACACATTCGCGTGTGAACTACATTATGACAGGTACGCCTGGGTGTGTCAGCGTTCGTAAATCGCCTTGAAAGGGGCGATTTCGAATTTAAGATGCATCTCCTCTCAGACTAATCCAATATCAATTTTTATGACGAAATCTAATAGGAAATGACATGCCGATTGCGGTGATATACGACATGTCGGGTTTGGTTCAATTTAATATCACTCATCTTGGTGATGTTTTGCGCGTTACGCAGCATCCGGCCCGCCACGTACCGTTAACGTGCGGTCCATAAAACCCGACGCTGGCTATTGGCCGTGTCAGGCGGGTGAAGATGCTGTTATCTTCGCCCACCTGCACGACCACCTAGGGAATCTATTGCGCAGTTATTAATTTAACTGCCAAAGATGATAAAAAATGTGTTTAAATAATTATAATAGCAGCCCTGGGCAAGGGAATCTGCTCATCTTTAGATTAAATAACCAAACCCTTTATCTCCCATCAGTTTTCGAAATTAAAAGACCGCCAAACCCCCGTTTATTAAAATTACAAGCAACAAACAAGAAATAAAAGTTACATAAAATTACAAGTAACAAACAAGAAATAAAAATTACACAAAATTACAAGTAATAAACAAGAAATAAAAGTTACATAAAAAAGTTACATAAAATTATAAGTTATAAAATTTACATAAAATTACATAAAAGGTCAAAAAATACAATCCAGGTGAAAAAATATACAATCATTTACAATATCATAGCATAACATTTACAAATAACCGGTTCCACGATTGCCGAGACCGACGGATGCTTTTATTTCAAAATGTTCTCCGGTCAATCGCGGAAGGAACCATCATTACACATAAATTTATTTATTTACTCAAAATGTGAGCGACAAATTATCACACATATTTATGACAAATTATCGAACATATTAATGAATGACAAACAATTTTCATTCACTCAAAGGCTGTCATTAGCAAATACCTGCATAGCGGGTGGGCCCCACCCCCCGCTGGCGCCATAGCGGGGGGCGGGGGCGCCCGCCATCGGTCATTATAATCTCATTAGTGGAGAACAACAAACAAGATGGCGGCGGTGGCAATTAAGTCCTCGCTCCGCCTACCGCCATTTCTAGAATGAATCACTTTCTCTCCATTCATGATATTATTGCATATGCATAAACTTATAATATTAAATAAACCTAGAATAAACACTTAATCACATTATTGTTCACACAAATGTTACACACATTATTGTTTTGTTTTTGTGCCTCGCGCTCGGCGAGCCTATGGCCTTTAAGGTCCTGTACAGAACACGTTTTTTATTAAATTTCCTGCACAATATTGACAAAATTTATAATATTTTTTCGTAATTTCATAAAAAGTAATTTTCTTATTTGGAATCTCACATTTTCACAGTGATAGCTGACAACCAATTTCCTCGTTGTCATCGATATTCAAAGTATCATACACCGGGATGAGGTTTTCTAGTTATATGTTATATAATTTAATAAACACGAGTGAGTTTCGTTCTGAGTGGTAGCACAGGGAAAAAGGGAAGATTATTAGGATATTAAAATATTATTGTAATATAAAATAGTTGCGGATATTTTATACGAACCGTATGTTTTTCCGAGAAACGATTCTCGACGTTTCGTTGAATGCTTATTCAACGTCATCAGGAGAACGACCTTTACCTGCGGAGGTAGAGGGCGGACTGATTACTACATTCGAGGCCGCAAATTATATGCACTTTGCTGTGGAGTGTTAACTTCTTCTACAATAGAGGTCGCCAGTGTGCTATATGTACTAGTTACGTCGGCGGACTTTACTGCGACGTCTCCAAGGGTTGAATCAATGTCGTTAGAACAGGGCGCCAAATACTTGATAGTTTGTAACTGTCATCTCTATTGAAATTGGGATGTTTGTATATTTCAATGGACTCCCTCACTAATCTGGGTATAAGGTGCGGTTCTGTTGATAAGATTTTTGTCTTGTCAAATCTGATGAAGTGACAGAGATTCCCTTTGGATGCATGTTCGCAGATTGCCGATATATTGGAGTTGTTGTTTTTAATTGCTCCAATATGTTCCTTCATACTTTAATTTTAGCCTTTAAAGAAAGGTCATACAAATTTCTTTTAGAAATAAGATTATTTTATATTCATTAAGAAGAACTCTAGGTAAGAACCAAATTATTTATGATTTCTTTTTTAGTATTACCACGACCCCCAACAATCTACGAACTAGCCTATTTTGACCAACCGCGTTTTGCAAGGGTTGTTGAAATTATATAAAAATAGGGGGTTACATGCGCCCCGTTCGGGAACGGAAAGTTTAACGAATATCGGTAAAAAGTTGTAGTCTTATTTACTTATTCGTCTATTTATCGCTCCCAAGACGGGGGGTTAAGAGGAGGAGGAGGCAGCCTCCGTTACCGGTGGACCATTAATCCAAGGAAATCCAGGAGCAAAGGTCACTTGTAATTAATTAACTGGACGAATTTCCACGTGGTAGAAGATTGCCGGGGCTATGCGAAAAAGTAAAGTGGTTTCAAGACATTCAAGGTAATCTATTTAAAGCACTTACTTAAATTAAAAATGTACTGTGTTTGGGTGGCCATTCTCAAAAAAGTCAATTTTAATCCATTTTGAGTCAACAACAATACTGCTAGATTAATTATTTTCTGCTACACGAAATTTATTATTTAATTAAAATTTACCGTGATGCATTTATATGTCGAAAAATACAGGATGTTGGTAAAAGAACGCGTCCTGCAAAAGTTTGTTGTGAAAAACTTTAAATGACTATTATTTAAATTATATATTTGTATACGTTGTTTTTAAGAACATCCATTATTTCACATTTAAAATTATTGTTATTAACGAAAATATCCCTTTGATCAGAAATAAAAATTAGATAGAATTATGTTTTTTAGATTAAAGTACTTTCATAATATTTCAAGAACAAAGTGAAATATTAAAAAAATAATATCTCTGTTGTGGAAATAAGGAGTTTTTTTTTCAAATTCCCATCCATTTGTACAAACGCTGCTTTTGACACTTGTCTTGTATTGTAACATTACAAGTTTGTTTAAACAGCGTGCTTTACGTATTCAAGAACACATTCTTATTATGAAGTTGTAATTTTTTCAGAACAAAGCTTTGTGAAATTTTAAAACCAAATTGATAAATCAATTAGCAAGACACAGAAAAATCAAATTCAAGAAAAAATATTTAGCTGTACCAAATAATTGATTAATTAATTCGGTTTTTAAAGTGTGCTATAAATTGATTTATTAACTCAGCTCAAGTAACATACATTCCATAGTGATTTCCTCGTATTAAAATACCCTATTGATTAAAAAACGAAACTTCAGAGGGTGGTGACCTAATCTGCGGGTTTTTAGAATCAGTATTTGTAATCAATAATTTAAATTTGATGGTATAACTTCATGGTATGGCCTCCTAAATATTTAGAAGATACATAGATAATCTTCTTTTTCTTCTTCATCAGCTTTCGTCTCTCCACTGCTGGATATAAGCCTCTTCCAAACCCTTCCATCCTTCCTTGTTGTTTGCTAATTGTAGCCATTTTTTTCCCCCCACAGCGGCTATATCGTCGGCCCATCTCTCTTGAGGTCTTCCGATGCCTCTTTTATTCTCCCAAGGTCTCCATTTCAGATCTCTGGGAGATCATCTTGTAGCATCCTGCCTTGCAACATAGCTAATATTGTTGACAATATTCTTCTTCTTCCTTGCACTGTCCCAACTCATTGTCTAGGTAGGCTGTTGAGGTCGGCTCTTTTCGATCTTTTTTTAAGAAATAGAACAAAGAAGTAGAACGCGTACTTCACTGTTACTATAAGTACGTCACTGTTAATTATGGTTATAAATCCTAAATCTTATATATTTTTGTTGCATTTTTTATGTTTAGTAAGAAGACTAAGAATACAAATAAATATTAAAAGTGTTTTGATTAGAATATCCAGTTTTGTTTTCGCACTATGCTCATATCTCTTAAAACCGCGCACTTTTAGGGCATTATCATATTATCATATTTAAAACCGTTTTACTATGAAAATGTATCAATAAGAAAATGAGATTATTAAAAGAAGTTCTTGAATATAGTAATTTAAAATTTTTAAATAATTTTTGCGTGTTTGCTAAGTTTTTTAAAGGACCGACTTTTAGAAAATAACGTATGCTTTATTTCTTATTTCTTACTACAGAAATACGAATTTAATTGGAGATATACTCCAGTTAAATTAGTGTCACGTGGTTTTAGTAAATTACTACAATTTTAATTAAATTCATGTGTTTCATTTGCCTCCCACCGCGATGATCCCGTGATAATAATAAAGTAAGAATATTGATGCAACATGCGACAAACTTTTTTGCTGTTTTTTTGCATTTTGTGTCGTAATTACTTTGGTCTAACATTACGTTTGAGTCTGTGTATAAAAAGACTTTTGTTCACACATAGATGGCATTTTGGTATAATATCCTGAAAGTACTTCGGTATAACTTTTTAAGAGGCTTTAAATGACTTAGTAATCGGTGCACATCCTCGATTATCCGCCTTAAGCAGTGTGTATAGCAGACGACGACATTAAGTGTCAGGGGTATTGTACGCTTTGAATTTTTTTAATAATGCTAGTTTGGTCGTGAAAAGTATGAGTGATGAGAGGATAATAAATAAAATACATGAGGCGAGTGTTGAAACTATTAAGAATAAAGGGCGTCCGCAAAAGACCTAGCAAAATCAGATACACCAAATAATGGAGAATGCCCCTGTTAAGATCTTCAATAAGAGATTTATAGGCTTACACTAAATTTTAAACTTACAGCCTATGTCTATCCTTTGTTGGACAAAGGATCTCTGCATCCAGCTACTTTCTGCAATCGTTGCAACGTCGGGTTCAGCGAATTGTGGGACGACACACGCTTCGGCTTCCATATTTTGATTTTTGACTCGAGACAAGCTGTCTGATTATGCAGCTTACATTTATTTTCTATATGTACATATGTTCTATATATACATGTGGCGGTCAAAGACGCATGCATATACACGAGTAAGGAGGTACCGAATACATCAGCACCTAAACACGAAAGGCCGTCGCTCTCGGTACAACGGTCGAAATCAGAAGGCTGAATTCGGGAAAGAACGACAATGGAAGCGAGGGCAACGAACGAGGACAAAGGCGAGAATTGCTAGAGGGCATGAGAGCGGATAAACTCACATTGCTGACCAGATCAAATATTACACACACGAGCAGCCGAGTAAGACGAAGTCATAATACGCCGAGTCCTTTGTCCACAACTATAAAAACGGTAAGCTCAGAGCAGACAATCTCACTTCCCTAGTGAACGGCTCGTACAGCGGAAGCCCTCGCCGTCATACCTTCGAACGTCACACTATCACTTATAACCTTCGTACCTACTGTATTCTTTATAACTTTTACTTTTGCAATTCAATAAATTCTGTAAAACCATCGTGACTTTACATCAGCAACACCGCATCAACTCTTCCTAAACCGCAGTGCTCATCCACCTCCAAATACATACTATACCATACTATACTATACTAGCGACCACCAAACTTACGTTATAGTATAAAAATTGAAATATTTTCATTATAAGCGTATGTACATTATGGTAAGAAGTAAGGTAAGAAGGTTTCAGTTCGCGGAATTTTGGCAGATAACATGTAATATAGGTTAAAAAAATGTGTAAGTAAAACATTAAAATAGTGGCACGAATAAAATATATAAATTCTTCTTCAAACACAGTAAAATGATTTTGTGGTGACATTATTAATATAATTAATAGAAATAAACTTTGTTTTCACCACTTTTTTATTGAAAATATAAACATGTTTCGGAGCCCATGGCCCCTTCGTCAGGATACAATTGTATACTAACAAAATTAAATTTAAAAATCGAAGTATAGACAGTAAAAATATTAAAAAGTTATATATGGAAAATGAGTAATAATAAAGTAAAACTATAACGTAAATTACATGATTATTTATAGAATTTCAATGATTCTGGCGGAAGATATGATTCGGGAAAAGCGTCTGGCAGTCATTAATACGAGTGGTTACTGTCAAGTTTTGTTTACACATTTTTTTGAACCTGTATTACCTGTTATCTTCCGAAATACACCAAACTAAAATGTCATAATATGCCTACTATAGTGATGATCAACAAAAAATATTTATTTCAGGTTCGATACTAATGACGTAAGTCTGTCGGTCGCCGGCTCTCAGTCTACATGTAAATACCGTATCTCATTGATGGACGATACATCCACAGTATACTAAGAACAGTAATACGTCTTCATTCAAACTGGCCGCTACCCATTAGAATGTGTGCGTGCGTGCTCGGCGCCGTGTACGCACGCACTGTGACGCACACAATGACACAGAATATGGGGGCACAAGGCGGCGGCAGTAAGGGCCGTGCCTTCGGTGCCATTCGCGCTCGCAGCCGCCGCTTTAGAAAAAAAAATGCGTTCCTGAAAAAAATGCCTTTTTTAAGTTTGTGGTGCTTTACTAAAAAGGTGTATTGATTATCACAAAGACTGTGAGTTTTTAAAAGTCTACGTTGATGTTAATTTTCGGGTTTCGTGTTTACCTTATGCGTCGGAATATCAGACGCTACAAGTTAAAAGAAAGGGAGTAAAAATAAAGTGACAACCCTAGCGTCAATGCAAGAGTAGGCTAATAACTCGCCGACAGGCCGGAGATAAACTGCTGTTCTGGATATACTGTGATACATCATTTATCGTTGATATTTTGACATTAGTGAGTGATCTTCCAGGGGCGGTTATCGAAGCAACTATTGTTTATTTGATCTTCGTTTGTTTCACTTTTTAGAATACGTTTGATTCCACGTAATTTTGATATTTCAAACCTCGCTAGAGTGTTAACTTATGTCGTGTTTATTTATGAACTTGTTAACTCGATATTGAGATTTGAACAAAATTTGAAATTTTTCGTACCAATTATTGAGATTGTTGCAAAAATGGAGAGTATTTTTTGAAAGTAATGTACTACAAGTTATTTGAAAAATACCCAAAGATTACTTTACAAATTTTAATACGAGTACGCGTGTTTAAAGCGTTTCAGAAATTCTCAGATTTATTGGAAAATTTCACAACCCGTTTTAATAAGTAAAATTCTTGACTTAAAAGAAGTTTTTAAAACTTCTTTGGCCGTTTTTTAATGACAGTAAACATTTAAGGGGTCAATAGATATTATCTACTTTGTAATGATTCACGTAGTAGATGGGTATCCTAATCAAATCGAGCGGACTGTATTTAATGTCGAAATGATGTTCAATTAATATTATAAAGTATTTTATTGTATTTCAATATAAATCGTTCTCCTGGTCACGGTAAGCACTGTGATGATCCAGGTGGTGATAGTGGGGCATCGCGGCCTTGATACATTTAATAATAATTTAGTATAGCTCCTGGTCCGGCACCAGAGTTAGACATCCCATGGGGTGTGTGTTGAATATATAAGGCGAAGCAAATCTATAATACAAATCATTCCATTGCAAATCAATGTAAATCATATTCTTTTCACGGCTAACGATGTAAGATGACCCTAATGTGGGTCCTACTAAATAATGAAGGTTAGTAAGTAGCAAACCGTCGCGTTCAAAATACAATATATTGGATTATCAAATATTTCATTATTCTTATATGTGAGCGCGCGCGATTGAGCGACAGGATGCAACCGGTCGACTTCAACCATATGATGTAGCGATACAGTTGTTAAAAATTAAATATTCAATACAGAAATATTACTACTACTAAAATTCAACTTTTCATATGAAATAATGTTCTATACTATCAGAAATTGTTCTATACGATAAATTAACTAAAAATACGTATTAACTGAAAATAATTCTATTATCTTGAGTTCACAGACGAAATTGACAATACCTAATGCCCTTTGCATTTACTAAGTATATTACCTAAATAGCCACAGCTATACCATCCTGTCCGTCAGCGACGAAACATAAAACACAGTTATATTCCTAAAAGTGCTACCTCTTACGCGACAAAAATACCTATTGCAGTCGGGCTATGAATATGAACTATTTCCGCCTCATAATGGCGCCTGGAACCAATACTAAAAACCTCACTAGAAATAATAAATGCGACTAAATCTCGATAAATACAATATATACTATTCGTAATACGTCGTTGAATTGGCACATGAATCGTCTAATGGATGAAGGACCCCGTTGTGTATCGTAATAACTTCAAATTCTTTTATAGGAGCAGTGTGGAAACAATTGCATAATATTACGTAATAAAATCATCTAACGAACCTAATAATCTATACATTTATGTTACAATAAAATACGTTCACCAGAAGAATTCGTGTATTAGAAATAAAACATTTCCGTTTGGAAACAACCCAATAAAATCAATCGAACGGCATAAAGAGGAGAAATTCACATATTAAATAACACTGAAATTAATAATTTTAAAACTTTATATTAACATATTCTTACCTTGAATGGTGTCGTCTTAGACGTGTATGAACCTGTTCATATTAATTCCTGGGGAAAATAATACATATATTTGCTATCTACGAAATAAGACATTTTTGAAACGAAACTTCTTTACAAATAAGTAGATAAGGTCTCGGGGATGGTTTGTTCGAAAGGATTCTACAAACAGCCCGTGAGTTTATATGAAATAATAGTTTCTTTGAATGCTAAATTTTGGTTTTTTAAACCCTCAGCATCTCTGCTGAGAGGGGTAGAGGCCCCGCGCCCGCCTAAACCCGGTGGCCGACTTCCTAAGTGACTAAACGACCCCCCTTGTTCCTCCGGAACTTACTGCATCCCGAGACTCTATCTCTTCTTTACGAGATGTGATCCCGTGACGCCTCTCTTTTAGGCTTATAATTGAGATGTACGTACTCTTTTGGTACGAGTTTCTGATGATGGGTGTTGTCTTGAGGCGCCTTTCTTTTAGGCCGGTGTTTGAAGAATCACGTACTCTTTTGGTACAAATTGATGACGACATTAGCCTCCTTTGCGGGCATAGTCAGCGATGTTACAAATTTTTGTGCAATCTCATTATGCCTTTTCAGAGCGGCGTCCCACGATTCTGCATCTTGCAACATTTACTTTGGACAAATGTTAGAGTGTTAGTAACATATTTATAATATCCCAGCTATTCCATATGAGTGAATGATTTTTATATTTATTCTGGCCCTGTCTTTCTTACAGAGGACGAAATAGAAGTTAACGTTTTCTATCAAGGTTTTACATCATTCAAGCATGGAATCCTTCCAAAGACAAAGGGAACCTTATTGTTGGTTTAAGTAGTTTGCGCCAGATGAGGTTAGGTGGTCGGTTTATTGACGACCCCGAGCAACAAGGAGGACCCCGCCTTTAAGGGGCCCTGCAGGGGCTTGTGCGGGTTCCACGCCCAAGTGCCGGCAATCATCCACCCCTCAGCCAGCTAGGCTAACACAAACAAGATATCCCCAATCTTTAGTTAGATCTCCCCATTCTGTCCTTTACTCGTCATTCTGAAGCCACTTATTAAGCTGAATATACCGAGGTACTCGATTCATAAAGAGTTAGTTGTAGACCGAGTGTAATGATTGCGCAATACCTACGCAATACAGTAATTATTATAATGCTACTAAGTAATTCATATATAAATCCGTGTATTCAATTTTAGTACAAATAGTATGAAAATCCCCATACTTTAAAATATATTCGTTTGGAAGAATTTCTCGTACGATTTGGATTGATATCTGGTTATGCAATACATAACGCGTCGACAATATTATGAATCTATTAAGCACTGCTTATAGAGCTCCGTAAAATCAATTGTTAATACAAATGGTATGAAAATCCCCATGCATCAAAATATATTCGTTTGGAGATATTCCCGTACGAATTGAGCCAAGATCACACAAGAAATCGTGATATTAATTATACATTATTGCTCCGATTTTAAATCTTCCCAAAATAAATACATTTCAATAGTGAAAATAATTAATCGATAGATAATATAAATGTGTTCCTTAGCTGTTACACAGTGGCGGTATGATCCTCTCTGGTACTGATGAATGGTAGATTCCTCCATACGTCCGGGCAGCAACTCCGTCCGCAAATGCTGTTCTGGAACTCAGGGCTCCGTCGGTAGTCTGTTGGGCAGCGCTCCCGCTCGCAAGTCTGGCCTCGAACTGAAGGGGCTGAGTATATCGTGTTCGCTCCTTTTATAGTAACGATTTCACCATACCTCTGAAATCCACGCTAGTGCAGTGACTCATCCTATGCGCGATGACCTCACCGCCGGCGCTCGCCATTGGCCGGAGTCAGCCATCAGGACGGTCGCCTCCGGCTCAACCCGTCGAAAGGCAACGCGTGCCTGTGAT
>JADDOH010024380.1:0-20092 GCA_016648135.1 Agrypnia vestita | reverse complement strand
TTATTATCTGTAAAAATTTAGCTGAATTTAAAGATCTTTTTTTTTTCAAATATAGAAACCCTTTTTAATATCCATAAGACAAATATATAACAAATGTGGATTTATTTAATTTACATTAACCTTAATTTAATTAAAATTAATTTATATTAATTTTTATTTATGAAACCAGACGGATAATTATTAAAATATTTTTCGCATTTGTATCATAAAAGTACATAACCGAAAGAGAAAAGTAAATATTATAAAACATCGGATTTATAATTTTTTTTTATAAAATAAAATATATATCAAATGTTCACATGGCAAAATCCGTTTAATATAATTCCTGTGTACCCGTATACTAAAAGTTTTCGTTTTTATATCTTCTTTTCTTTTAGATTCATATATTCTCGTGTTTATATTTTCTACTAAATTTTTATCCGGTTTTTATATTTATTTTTACTTTTATATTTTTCTGCTATTATTATTAATTACTATTGCATAACTCGTAAGCGAAAATATTTGCCACTGAACAGATTTTATCAAGCGTTGGTTAATTATTAGTTTATATTAATATAAGAAATTAAATTAAAACCGAATTTTAAGCTATCATAAACCCTCCGTGGCGCGCGCTGAAATCTGTCGCGGTGATCTGCCCGTAATACAGGTGTATATTTTTGCATTTCGGGCGCCGTGCGAATCCGTTCGGCGTAGCTAACTGTCTTTTCGTACTAGCCCGAGCGCGAAGGTCGAACTTGTTAAACCTTAAACCCTCAAACGTCTCGGGTCTCTGCCGCATCTTCCACGCTTGTGCCGAAACGTGTCCGCTCGCGTTATATAGGGAAACCGTCGCCGGTCTTTCCACCACGCAGCGCTCGCAAACCCGGCGGCTTTGGCCGTGTTCGGTGGTATATTTGCGAAACACAAACACAAACGCAATAATTAAAACCTTTCAAATGTGATTCGTTTGAATCTCAACTACATATTTGTTATACTGCGATTCGCAAATCCCGACGGCCTAGGCCGTGACAGTGGCATACTTGCGAGAAAACAAAGGCAATAATTAAAACCTTTCAAACGTGAATCGTTTGAATCTTAACTACATATTCGTTATACTGCGATCCGCAAATCCCGATGGTCTTTTTTAGATTGTGACGGTGGCTTACTTGTGAGATCGCATTCAAACAATTATTAAAATATTTTTCAAATGTGAATCATTTGAATTCAAACCACATAAAATGAATGAGATATGAAATAAATCACATATTCTATAAAATGGAGCAATACTTTTACAAAGAAACAGGCATTCCAAAATCGAACTAATATATCACAAGGACCAAAATTACTACAATAATTTTCGTTCACAAAATATTAAATAATAAAAATGCCAACTATCTATATGACAAACAACCTAAAGAAATTTCTAATACCTAGTATCACGTTTGTCTACAAATCTCAGTACGTGGTTCACATAAATGCTCAATCTTTTTTCTTTGATGTCACGGACCGTGGTCCGCAATTGTTTAAATAAAACCGCTTTTATAATCAAATATTTTCTTTCATTTATAATATTAACTAAACCAAAATGATTTTTTTTTTTTTACTATGCACATGAGTCCAACGAATACGCTCCTGTCTGGTCACCGGCACCAATGTGATGATCCAGGTAGATAGTGGGTCCTCGTCAAATGACGGTATTTTCTAGAGATGTTTTCTGTTATATGAAAAATATTATACAGTCGTAAAATAGTTGACGCGAGTTGAATTTTAAATTTTAGCTATTACATTCAATTAATCTGCCAACTCCTGGCCGCGGCTAACAATGTGATGAATCCTATGGGGTGACCCGTCAAAAATACGTCATGAAAGATAATATTAAATAATATAAATTTCATTGCAATGAATAAAGTCATTTGCCGTATGATGTTAGCGAAAATAGTTGTATGGCGCGGGTGGCAACGGCCGAGGTCGACAGATACGCTGTAACTATAAAAGGATCGCGGAATAAAATATTATACCTTCTATGAAATATTAAAAATAATGTATTCTATACAATATTAATACTCTGCCTGTGCTAACTATACATTTAACTAAAATATATATTATTAACTGGAAATAATTATTCTGTGAAAATTGCGCTTTTGAATGCAATATTAACTAAAAATATTAACTAAAAATATTTCTAACATCTTGGGTTCGCAGACGAAATCGATAATACCTAATGCCCTTTGCATTTACTAAGTATATTACCTAAATAGCCACAGCTATACCATCCTGTCCGTCAGGGACGAAACATAAAAAACAGTTATATTCCTAAAAGTGCTACCTCTTACGCGACAAAAATACCTATTGCAGTCGGGCTATGAATATGAACTATTTCCGCCTCATAATGGCGCCTGGAACCAATACTAAAAAACCTCACTAGAAATAATAAATGCGACTAAATCTCGATAAATACAATATATACTATTCGTAATACGTCGTTGAATTGGCACATGAATCGTCTAATGGATGAAGGACCCCGTTGTGTATCGTAATAACTTCAAATTCTTTTATAGGAGCAGTGTGGAAACAATTGCATAATATTACGTAATAAAACATCTAACGAACCTAATAATCTATACATTTATGTTACAATAAAATACGTTCACTAGAAAGAATTCGTGTATTAGAAATAAAACATTTTCGATTGGAGACAAACCAGTAAAATCAATCGAACGGCATAAAGAGGAGAAATTCACACATATTAAATAACATTGAAATTAATAATCATAAACACTTTGTATTAGCAAATTCTTACCTTGAATGGTGTCGTCTTAGACGTGTATGAACCTGTTCATATTAATTGCGTGAGAAAATAATACATATATTTGCTATTTACGAATTACGACATTTTTGAAGCGAAACTTCTTTATAAATAAGTAGATAAGGTCTTGGGGATGGTTTGTTCGAAAGGATTCTACAACAGCCCGTGAGTTTATATGAAATAATAGTTTCTTTGAATGCTAAATTTTGGTTTTTTAAACCCTCAGCATCTCTGCTGAGAGGGGTAGAGGCTCCGCGCCCGCCTAAACCCGGTGACCAACTTCCTAAGTGACTAAATGGCCCCCCTTGTTCCTCCGGAACTTACTGCATCCCGAGACTATATCTCTTCTTTACGAGATGTGATCCTGTGACGCCTCTCTTTTAGGCTTATAATTGAGATGTACGTACTCTTTTGGTACGAGTTTCTGATGATGGGTGTTGTCTTGAGGCGCCTTTCTTTTAGGCCGGTGTTTGAAGAATCATGTACTCTTTTGGTACGAATTGATGACGACATGAGCCTCCTTTGCGGGCATAGTCAGCGATGTTACAAATTATTGTGCAATCTCATTATGCCTTTTCAGAGCGGCGTCCCACGATTCTGCATCTTGCAACATTTACTTTGGACAAATGTTAGAGTGTTAGTAACATATTTATAATATCCCAGCTATTCCATATGAGTGAATGATTTTTATATTTATTCTGGCCCTGTCTTTCTTACAGAGGACGAAATAGAAGTTAACGTTTTCTATCAAGGTTTTACAGCATTCAAGCATGGAAATCCTTCCAAAGACAAAGGGAACCTTTTGTTGGTTTAAGTAGTTTGCGCCAGATGAGGTTAGGTGGTCGGTTTATTGACGACCCCGAGCAACAAGGAGGACCCCGCCTTTAAGGGGCCCTGCAGGGGCTTGTGCGGGTTCCACGCCCAAGTGCCGGCAATCATCCACCTCTCAGCCAGCTAGGCTAACACAAACCAGATATCCCCAATCTTTAGTTAGATCTCCCCATTCTGTCCTTTACTCGTCATTCTGAAGCTACTTGTTAAGCCAGATGTACCGAGGTACTAAAATCATAAAGACTTGGCTGAAGACCGGATTGCGCAATACTTATGCAACACAATTATTATAAGGCTACTAAGCATTTCTTACAGAATTACGTGTATTCAATTATTAGTAAAAATAGTTTGAAAATCCCCATACTTTAAAATATATTCGTTCGGAAGATTTTCTCGTACGATTTAGATTGATATCTGGTTATGCAATACATAACGCTTCGACAATTATTATGAATCTATTAAGCACTGCCTGTAGAGCTCCGTAAAATCAATTGTTAATACAAATGGTATGAAAATCCCCAAGCATCAAAATATATTCGTTTGGGAGATATTTCCGTACGAATTGAATCAATATCACACAAGAAATCATGATATTATTTATACATAATTGCTCCGATCTTAAATCTTCCAAAATAAATCATAATATTATTTATACATAATTGCTCCGATCTTAAATCTTCCAAAATAAATCATGATATTATTTATACATAATTGCTCCGATCTTAAATCTTCCAAAATAAATACATTTCGATAGTGAAAATAATTAACCATAAGACATAATATAAATGTGTTCCTTAGCTGTTTCACAGTGGCGGTATGATTCTCTCTGGTACTGATGGACGGTAGATTCCTCGATACGTCCGGGTAGCAACTCCGTCCGCAAATGCTGTTCTCCAAATGAAGTCTCTGGCAGTAGTCTCTCGGGCAGCGCTTCCGTTCGCAGGTCTGGTCTCGAACTGAAAGGCTGAGTATATGGTGTTTGCTCCTTTTATAGTCACGATTGCACCATACCTCCGAAATTCACGCTAGTGCAGTGACTCATCCTGTCCTATCTATAGCGCGATGACTTCACCGCCGGCGCCCGCCATTGGCCGGATTCAGTCATCAGGATGGTCGCCACTGGCTCAAAGGAAGGCTCAAAAGTCGAAGGCAAAGCGCGCCTGTGATTGGTCCGTTTCGTTAAAATAATAGTTAAGCACCCGCTACACGCGAGACTTACTGTTCTGATTCATAAATAATAAAGGCTCGTTCGCACCTACTCACAAGGTCGAGTCTATTAGGATTGGCAAACGATATTAATTTAACACAGAATTATATCTATGGTATAATAAAGATCTAAGAAATATTACTTGTATAGCTGAATATTCAATATTTTGTTAGCCTCTTGTAATACATAGAATCTTAAGAAGAAATATATCAGGCTTTTACTTTTAAACGATTCCAAACAGAAGAAATATATTTTTGATGTCCATACTTGACTTTTTTGAATATTATTATTTTAAGATTTTCTAAATTTATTAAATCTATCTCTATGTCGACCATCACAAACTGTGGAAAAATCTTACCTCCATAGTTTGAAACACGCATTAAGAGGTCTTTAACTAGGATTTCTTTTATCGCTAAGTGCTTTTTTATTTAAAGGAGAACGATTAAATGATATAAAATAGCAAGGAAAGTTTTGAAGCATTGTTGTCTTGGCTTCAGTAGAAGAATACGTAGAATCTGGTTTTCTATTTTATTTTATTTTATTTTTCTTGTTAAATTTATATTCATCATGTTACACAGCTATTCCACAGTACTTTATTTTACTACCTTAATTAGTCATAAATTTTCTAGCAACAAAATCATTATATTATTTTATAACTATTTTTGTTGAAGGAGTTTTTTATTTTTTTTTATTATTTAAAAAAAAATAGAGATGCGAACACGGAGTTCGTGTCACATCAATATTCTTACTATTTTCAAATTAAGCTAAACGCTTGTGCTATGAAAATAGGACTAACTTGCTTGTCTGGAGTGAGATTCGAACCTGCGACCTTTGAATCACGAGGCGAAAGTCCTAACCACAAGACCAACAAGCTACTCATATTATAACTATTTACTTCTTACTTATCATTTGATTGTTCATTTCTCTTTTATTTGTTTACATGTTTTATTTTTATTGTTGCTTTGGTTTATGATTAAAACGTGTTTTTCTCAGTATGGCTAATAAAAAATATCACTTTTTGTAATACTGTAAAAGTTTACTAGGGCGTTGATAATAATAAATAAAATAAAATTATCTTAGCAGTGCATGAAAAGACATCTAAGAAAAATATTTTTATTAAAAACGTACGCTGTTTTGCGCTTCAATTTGCGCTGATTTTTACCCTTTCAAATAAATACTTATATTAAAATATATATATAAATAAATAAATCGGCAATTGACAATCATGGACGAGAATATGTGGATATGTATGAAACGAGAGTTGGGTAAATTAGTAAATTACATTAATGAAGTATGTTACTGCCAGCGTAATTAGAATGTTCTAAAAGGGTTGATTGATAGTTCAGATAATGGCATTTCCTTTTGTTGGGTTAATCACCTTAATAATTTACCGATGTTATTTAATGAGCAATACATCCGCAATGAACTTTACTAAAGAATATCAGTGTGTAACGATATTGGCCTATTCAAATAGACATTGCTGAAAAATTATACGAAAATATCTATCTGCTAAAAGCTCATGATAAGGAGAAGCACCACAATTCATAAATACTCTATAATTAAATATTTGCCGGATAAGTAGGTGCGGGCGAGCTTTATTATTTATGCACGCGGGCGTGTAACGCAGGCTTTATGTTATTTTGTTTTGACGAGATGGACCAATCACAGATGCGGCCGTTAGCAGCGGTTCTGGCCAATTAAACGGGTCCTGAGATGTTAGACTTTGACTTTTACACGCAAGTTGGAATCAAAAATGGCGGGAGATAGGGACTAATTTTAGCGATACAAATTGAGGAGCGGCACTTGAGTTTTCAGCCTGGAAAGCGGCCGGAGGCTTTGTCGAAGTGAGTCCGAAATAAGGAGGATAAATTAACAGGACCGAGGAAAGAGCCGGAGTTTGATAGTAATTCAAAGGAGAATTGGAACAGTGAACAGATAAGCATTTCCAATATTATTTATTTCTATTGCTTTTTGTGTGTGTTATATATGGAACTTTGTGTTGCTATGCGCGCATCAGATTTAATATATGATGATTCGTAATTTTGCGGCTGTGATAATCCAGCGGGCGTTCTTCCATAATATTTATGTAATTTTCAAATATGCAAAGGAATTTTTGTATTATCTGTGCTGCCGACTGAATACACGGATTTCTATATGATTTGCCTAGTAGTAGTATAATAATTGTTGTATTACGTGGGTAGCGTGCAATGCGGTCTTCAGCTGGGGAACACATTTATATTTTCTATTACGGTTAATTATTTTTACTATCGGGCTGTTTTATTTAGGGAGTAATTGAGATTCGGAGTAGTTGTGTGTATTTAATGTCGCGATTGCTTGTCTGGACAGGTTCGGACCGTGCGAAAGGTTCTTCCAAGCGGAGTGTTATAGCGCACGGGAGATCGGACGATTTTACTTGGGAATCTAAAATGGTTCAATTTCTCCAATAATTATACTTTGAATTCGACATATATTGCACAATATATTGAAATTGGGGAGGCAGATAGGAGATTTATTATTATTCTCTTGGCTCTCGTATGCATTGCTTTACATTGATTAATATTGGGATGTATCGTTATTCAATATTTATTTAAACTAAAGGCAAACGGGGTCGCGTTTAATATTTATTATTCCGGATTTAAAAGGAGATTTGGAACAGTATGAAAATAAATAAAATTAAGATATTATTAGTTATTTAGAATAGCGTTTTACTTGATAAAATTGCAGAGGATGTTTACGAGTGTCGGATTTTAATGTTTGTGCAATATGGTTTGCGCTAAAATTTATTCTGCTTCGAATACAAGATAATATTTGCAGGTCAACATGGCATATGAATAAAAATTGTTATACTACCGCCACCTAGCGAACTCAAACATAACTGTAATAATATTTACCTTTCGATATATTGCTACGCCTTTTTAATAATACATGGTTGCATTTTATAGTGATTGTCAGACGTACATATTCAGGGGGAAGGGTTTGTTCAGGGGTAGTTAACCTTCGGTCTTCCGTAATCGCGTTATTTACTTATATGACAGATTGTTTTGTTTTATTCGTTTAATGTAAGTAATATCATATTTTTATGAGTTACCGTAATTATTTATCTATATGATTTTATTATTGAGAGTGATGCAACGAATACTACTTTCACGAATACGAATACCAGGCCTACTATTCGGTGAATACGAATGCGAATATTTCCACCAAGGTGGGGGAACTTAAACATACTTGTAAATATAATTACCTTGATGCAACGAATACTACTTTCACGAATACGAATGTCAGGCCTACTATTCGGTGAATACGAATGCGAATATTTCCACCAAGGTGGGGGAACTTGAACATACTTGTAAATATAATAACCTTGATGCAACGAATACTACTTTCACGAATACGAATGTCAGGCCTACTATTCGGTGAATACGAATGCGAATATTTCCACCAAGGTGGGGGAACTTAAACATACTTGTAAATATAATTACCTTGATGCAACGAATACTACTTTCACGAATACGAATGTCACGCCTACTATTCGGTGAATACGAATGCGAATATTTCCACCAAGGTGGGGGAGGACGCAAGCATACTTGTAATTATATTGTTTATGTCTGCTTGTGATATCACTATACGGCGTAGATGAACTAGTTTGAAGTGGTTTATGTCCTGCATGTGCTCGGCGTAGAGGGAATGGTCTTTTGTTTCTAGGATCCTATACAGTTTTACAGGTGCTGATATTGAAATATATATACAAGGAAAACACTATTTTGGGAATCACTAACTGGATGACAGATATTGCAGCACACATACACACAAGGAGGACGTTATGTTAAATACATGACTGGAAAGTTGTTATTGGAAAACACAGGCGCCACTAGAGGATATGGACAGTTTGCAGAGAACTTCAACTTCTGTCAGTTAAGGACCTTTTACTATTACTATTCTTTCGCCTTTTTGCATAACCGTGGATGAACTAGATTGAAGGGGTTTATGTTCTGTATGTGCTCGGCATAGAGGGAATAGTTTTCTTGTTTCTAGGATCTAATACAGTTTTACAGGCGCTGATATTAAAATATATATACAAGGGAAGTGAAGGGCTACACAGGCGCTGGTAATTGCTCAATTTTGGAGAGGACCCGTTACATTACTTCGGATCAGGATGCCATCTCAGAAGCAGATCAACTACAGAAATAAGATAAGAACCTTTAATATTATTTATTCTTTATTTTCTTATGTGTATCAAATGGAATGTTCGTGCTATATAATTTGTCATTGTCACATGGTCACTATTCATTTCATTACGTGGGTTCAGAGTTCGACGGTAACGGACGCGGTAACAAATTGGTCCTTGTCGGGACGTGACGTCGGAATTATTTCTTAATTATCTTTAGGATAGAAGCGAGGTCATTGTACGTGTATTCTGCATTTCAAACGTTTTACTAACATATGTAAATACATATTATTGCGTTTTACAAATTGAATAGGATCGCGGGAAATAGGCATTTCGTCCGGTTGTGCAATATTAACTTCCAACGTAGCATAATGAGATTTTATTACCGGTGCTAGACTCTCGAGGTTAGTCACGTGATTGTTGTATAAATGGAATAATGAAGGGGATTGAAGAAAGAGATACACTCGCGATACAGATAGTTGTATGTAACTGGGATCAAATGACGGGGTGCGTGTTCTCGGTCCAGGGGATGAACGGGACTGCGGGGACACTCTGGGTGGGTCTAAGTAGAATTGCGCAAAGCCTCCACACAGTTAAAATGTGTTCAGTCAAGCAAAGGTGAAGCATTTCGAATCGGACCAGAGCGTCGTGCCTCAAACACTTCGGGGGGAAGAAACCCCTACGTTCTTTCACTCCCCTTGGCCCGACGAGCTCGAACTCCGGATATGAATGTTCATGAATGTCAGCTATAAGACTCAGGTAGCCGTACCTCAATCAAAACCTTCGTTTGAGACCTCATCAACGTACGAGACAGGGCGTTCCGCATGGACGAGCAACTATGAGAAGCAGGAAGCAATTTAATAATCTATACACTGCGCGAGGACATTACTAACACCATCATACTCATCATTCACCACCTTTTCTAACTTGCTGTATACAGAGACCTTCGGGGTTCTCCTTTCCCGGCCAGCGAGCAACATATCAGGAAGTTCAATCAATTGTAATAATCATGCTGTAATACCATCATTTTAATATCTCTAGTCAATAAGACTACACCGTGGGATCAATCACATCAACTATAATTGGCGATGCTAACATGGCTCTGACTGACGCGCTCAAGGAAGAGTCTTTTCCAGTCACCCAGTTAGTTCATTCAGCCCTTTAATCAGCAGTAAACATCATAATAATCCGGCTCATGTAGCCGCAACGTGGGATCCTCATCATTATACACCAGTCAATTTGACTGCCCCGCGGGACAATATACAAACCTTAATATCAGACGCGGGATTTCTTCCTGGTATGTTCGTCGCCGGGAAGCGAGGACTTCGGAGAATTCCAGCAGGAGCAATAGAGTCTCGGCTTGATCTTGGTCTGCAGCTTAGTGTGGGAGGTTATGTCTAAACAGGAGTTAACTACCGGATGCGGCGATGCTCTGGGGCCGCATCCCCCTCCCCCATACAGGGGGGGGGGACATCTAGAATCCACGTTTGAACAGAAGTGGTTAGACACTTCTTAAATTTCACTTACAAAACTGTATCTTCCATTCCCTTAGAATCTCGGGCTGTGATAATGTCAGACAAAGCTTGCCCTGATCCTCTGTTGCGCCTAGTTGTTATGAATATATGTTTACTATTTCCACTATATACCATGAACAGATAAATCGGGCCGAAGACCACCGATCGCGCCAGTTGTAAGCATTGTATGTATGTATTCTGGAGAACCCAGCCGTTAATTTGCATTTTGAATATTGTGTGTGTGTTTAATAAGTATAACCGTGTATTAATCGACCGTGATTTATCTAATCTGGATGACCGGCAGATCCAGTATACTATTGCATTAAAAAAAAAATACGTAAAAAAAATAGATATTGCGTGTTGTTGCGCAATATTAGCGCTAAGTTCCTATTATGTACCGTCGGTTGTATTATGCGGATACCAAGTTATACTCAGAGCGCCCTAGGCTGTATTTCGCAAGTGGTATTTATCTATCTGAATATTCCATCGAAATCGTGACCCCGCACTCAGCCGTGGAAGCCGTCCACCAATGCTAATATGAGACATCGGTAACCAGGCGGCGTCGTTCTAGGCGAAAAATCTACGTAAACATATTTATGTTCGCGACGCCGCTACCGGATGCGAGGAAATCACGGATGCGCCACTTTGAAAGGCGATTTTGTTAGTCTGTTTAATCGATCGTCGTTTTGAGTCCGGCTCAAGTTGCGCGTTAATAATGTTAGGTTAGTTTCACCTCGTGTGAATAAAATGGCATTTTATTCACACGAGGTGAAACTAACTAAAATGGCAAAAATTTGAAAAAGAATTAAATAATTTACTTGAATAATGCTGAGCGAAGTAAATTTGTAAATTGCTTGAGATAAGGAACAATCATCCATAATTTTTTTCACCTTATTAATCTACCAGCATTCACTGCAATAAACATCTTGTTTTACTAAATATTGTTTACCTTCGTGTATCTTTATTTTTCATGTTATGTTTAAAAGTGATTTATCTTTTCTGTAATTATTATCAAATAATTATTTTCTGTTACAACTTCACAGTAAAAAAATATTTTAATTAAAATATTCCCATATACATTTATATCAAAGATTTCCTAATTTATAAAAAAATGTGTTTTCTTAACAACTATTTTTTTCATAATTCGAATTTTTGGAATATTTAAACTTTCTGGTTCTTGAGGTTTGAGATTTCCACATTCTACTATATTACATAAATATTTTTGAGATTCATTGCAAATAAGCTAACTTTAATAGTCTCACTTTAATATTAGGAACTACGTATAATTACAAAAATTCGACAAGAAAGTACATAGCGCACACCGAGTACAAGACCTTTCCATTATTTTCATTCATTCATAGAACAAAATCATGACATTTTACGAAGGACATTCATGCTCTCAATTTAAATAAAAATATGTCTAATGCAAATGTAATACTTTTCACTGTAAAAAAATGTGAAATCATACAAAGATGATCTTTTGGTTAGTAGTGGAAGTAACAAGTCCAAAAATATACGATATTCTTAACTTGAAAAAGGTTTTTTGGGAATCATTTTTACACTCATGGTACATTATATAATATAAATAGATGATACCGCGGTGTAATTGGTAATTTATTTTCCACAAAGACAAAAATTCGGGGTCGAGTCCTTGTGGCAGTTGTAGATTTTATCGAAAGATAGATTTTTTCAAGTTTATCTTTCTAAGAGATTATTTTATTTTTTTATTTCAAATGTCACTTTCTCACGTATTTCAATTTAAATTTACAATATACACTCTTTAAATTCGTTTACATTCAAATAAAAAATATAAGTTTTTATTGTAAGTTTTATAATATTGTAATTATCTATTTATTTGTACATAATTAATAATTTACATAACGAAATATCCGAAAAATTTGCATGCCTTTTATCTAATGTCTATGACACTAAATTTAATTTATCATACAAATCCTATTCTGTATACACGTAAAACGGGAAAAATTATACACGTTTTTGTACGGATACCTGGTCTTTTTACATACTTACCCCATTTTTGTTGGTTTTGATGAATACCTTGTGTTTTTATGTACATACGCTGTTAAGTTATTCATGGTTCTGGTTGGACGGTAGCGTGGATGACGAGGATTTACTGTACTAGCGAATAGCAACGGCTTAAAATAATTATTTACCTTTTGTTTTGTTGTTTGGAGAAGTTTATGTCAAATAACCTTTATGATCAATTAAACACTCTATTAACTTTTCAAACTAAACAAAGAAATATGATATTCAGAAGTAAATAATATATCACGATCGTTTTTACATATATATATATATTATACTGTACAAATGTACTCAACATGCAATATTTTTATCAAAACAGCAAAACAGTGCGACTGAATGTGTAATATTACAATAGATTGCACTAGCATTTCTGATATAAACACAAAATCGCCTACCCGTATTGCCTGCTAAAATTATTAAATAATACAATTGCAACTCACCCTAATAAGGATTTTGATCTAGTAAGATGAGGACAGTTGTAATTTGAAATGCACTTATAATGATGAATCTTAACAAATTAGTAAAATATTAATACATAATAGTTTGTTTTAATTAAACTATTTGTTTCAATAAAACTGAAATATAAAATCTCGTGAAAAGATAAACCAAGTCACATTAAACAGGGAAATTATATTTTTGCTTAGTTAGGAATGACTTATAAAAAAACTTTAAAAATTGCTTTATTTTTTGTTGAGTATGTATAAATATATTAAATTATTGGTTCTCTAAAGAAGAGAAATAAATAAATATATGACTGCATAAAATAACTTGACGATCGAGCAGGATTTGACCCCTAGTATGTATTGTGACATGTTCTAATGCCGTAATGGCATTAGAATTACTGTCACAATATTAATTACCACAACCCCAATTACCTTCACGTGTATATTTAATATCTATGCGATAATCTGTCATTTTATTTTTCTTCCATACGGATTTAAATGTAAAGACGACGTTTCCTTGTACGGTTCAGATAATGACATTTAACGGTTGGAATTGAAATTTATGATTAACCCTTTGACACTCTGCTTATTTTTGAGTCACCTTAAATCGTTTTTATTACCTACTTAAAAAGCTAATAAAAGAATATTTTTTTATATATATTATGTATATAATACAAAGATTGGTGATACATTTTCCAAATGATAGAAAAAATAATTGTGTATATATTTAACACCACAGACCACCAAAATGTATAGACATTAACTAAAGTAAATTTCTTAGTACAAGTTGTGAATTTTTAAACAATTATGAAAAGGTCAAACAAAATACTCACAGGGTTCAGTACTTTGCATGTTTAGGCGTTTGACCACGAATCTGGTCTTTATGTCAAGACCCCCTCCCCCCTACTTCCACGCCTACACCTAACACAATTGAAAACTACCGTTTATCAGTGCAGTGTCGTTTTGTCGCTTTATATATCGAAGTGAATCTCGAAGTCAATCTTTTCGAAGGAATTTGTCGCAACTGTGTCTGTTGAGAGCTCAAATTGGAAGACCAAACAGTTTTGATCATCGAATTTATTGACCATTGTAGTAAAACAGACCTAGAGTAGGAACATACTCAGTAATGATGAGTCTGTCATTTCATTTGCGTTCTTTTCCACTACCCTAATGCAGTCCACAATCATTCCGTATACAACTCTACCCCCCATTTCCGTTGTATCTATCCACAACCCCCGTATTCCCTGTTCCCGACGTTTCACGCCGAGACCATATGGTATGATTTATTAGTAAACTAGCTGGTTGGCCCGGCTTCGCTCGGGACCATACTTCGGTATGAATAGAATTGTGTTGATGTCTCTTTTTTGCTGGTTTCGGCACCTGTGATTGGATTGCCTCGCTGGACCGTTTTCGCTTTGCAAAATATCAACAGATATTTTAGCGCACAATCATAACATCAAGAGAGAACCTTCCAAAACTTTCTAGAGCATTCGGAAATCTTATAGAACTTTCTGTAATCTTCTTTTTTAAACTTTTAAACTTACCCTTTCCAGAAGCTTCTAAAGCATTATAGTTATTTTTGGAACCTCTAGACCCACCGACGCATTCCCCCACTCAGTTTGGAACATTATAGATCTTTCTGATAGCTTATTCCCTGTGAAGAACTTATTCCTTGTAGAACATTGTAGAGAATTATGACTCGAACTCTCTATGGTACACTCTGCAAGTCAGTTATATTATATGGAACATTATAGAATATTCTGAAACTTTCTCCATCCAGAACTTTCTAGAGCATTCTGAAACCTTCTAGACTTACCGATAAACTCAGCAACTCAGTTTGGAACCTTATAGAACCTTCTTAAACTTTCTCTTTGCAGAACCTTCTAAAGTATTCGAGAACCTTAATGAACGTTCAGAAACCTTCTAGAGCTACCTACACACTCCACACTCCACCATTCAGTTTGGAAACTATAGAACTTTCTAAAATCTTTTAGAAACTTTTCCTTCCAGAATTTTGTAAAGCTTAATCAAAGATTCTGAAACCTTCTAGACTCATAAACACACTTCGCCACACTGTTTGGAACATTAGAGAACTCTCGGGAATCTTCTATAACGTTCTCCTTCCAGAACATTCAGAACATTATTGAACGTTTTGGAACTTCCTAGACTTACCAACACACTCCACCACTCTAGTCTCACTGACACCCTCCGCCACTAAGTTTGGAACCTTATAGAACCTTCTTGAACGTTTTACCAGAACCTTCTAAAGCATTCGAGAACCATCATGAACGTTCTGGAACCTTCTAGTCTCAATGACGTACTTTGCTACTTAGTTTGTAACCTTATAGAAGTTTCGGGAATCTTCTAGAACCTTTTCCTTCAAGAATTTTCTAAATCTTTATCAAATGTTCTAGAACCATCTAGACTCACTGGCATACTCTTATGTTAAACACCTAATTGAATGAGAAATACAAAAACAATTAATATTGGATACAATTAAAGTAGTAAAAGAACACAATATTTAATTTTTTACTGTAAGCGTAATCTGTGCAGATGCCTTTCAATATTTTTTTTAACTCTGCAACAAGCCACGAGGCCCAATTAGTTTAACAAAACATATCACAATAACACCCCGGCTTAAGAATGTCACATAAATGTATTATGCCTTAACCGGGGATTGAATCCAGAATCCATTGTGTGTAATGTCAATTTTATACCCACTGAACAACGAGTCTCATTTTATTTTGAGTGACTCTTAACTGTAAGTAACAGATTTGTCTATTGCATTATTACGGGATGCGGGATTTCTGAGAGATGGTAATGAGTAGAATACGTATTTATATAATTGATGTAACGTGTCCACTAAAAGTACGATTCCATGAAAGAGAAAGAGGATTAAATTTTTTTTTAATAATATATGGAGAAAAAAAGAGTACTAGGTAGCGTATTCCGATTATTTATTTATTATTTCAAAATCCTAATTATTTCACTCGCATGCTTATTTTTTTTTTTGGTAAATGAATTAATTTAAAAAATATATAAAAAGATCCTTACCACTTGAAGACCTTAAAAATCAGAAGTCTATTCTTGAGACATGTACTTACTGTAGATTAAAATTTAACAAGCTCAAAATGAGATTCCTTAAAGATTGCAAACAATATTTTTTCTTTCAAGCATTGTTACAATTCGTAAAATAATGTTTTTAAAAGTAAAATCTTTTATAGAATTTGAACGATTATTAAAGGCATAATTTAGTCAACGCTGGAACTCGAGGGGTTTGCCGAGTTTTCGCTTTGCAAAGAAAATACAAATACAAAATAACAAAATTATAATTATTGTATTCAGTGAACAAAATTTTTTCAGATCTGATTTTCTAGATTCACTAAAGTCACAAGTTTAAAATGGAAATTCCACTTTAAATGTATCCTAATTTATATTTCCTTTTATGTTCAGCAAACGGTGAACTAAATTTTTACAAATCTAATTTCCAAATTTATTACGCGTAAAATAGAAATTCAGCGTTAAATATATTTTGATTGAATTTTACCAAATCATTTTCTCGAAAATTTTGACTACCTAGTTACAAAAATAAAATATCGTGTTGTTAAATATCTTCATTACGGCGATTTTAGTCTGAATAATAATGCTATCGCATTCGAATTGAGTTCTTACAACGGAGTTTAAATGACAATCTAAGTACCTTTTTAATTCTTGTTTGGCAAAGCAGGTAATATTTCAAAAATGTAATTATTATCAAAACTCTCGGATATTGTAGGTCTTTTACCAATTAACATTGTTTGCTAAAAATCTGCAATATCCGTATCTTCAACCTCAAACCTCATAAAATAAAAAATAGTAATGTATATTTTTTTCAAAATAACTATGTATATAAATATATGTATTAACAAAAAAAATTCTCATATACCTACATAACACTTATATGAAATATAGGTATACCGAGAAATACTTTCACGGCTGTTCACAATCTTGTTAAAGTTTTCTGGTATGCTCTGTCTTGTATATACGCACTGTCTTACCAACCAACGTTTCAGATCCCATCCCCATTTATCATCAGAATATATCGCAGAAATCTCTGACCAGAAGAAAATTCTATCATTTGAATAAATATTGCATAAATTTCTTAAAAATAAATAAAAAATAATTAATTTTACCGTCATAATTTGTATATTATTTCCATAGATGCCTAAATTTTTATGTTTCTCAAAAAATAAAGTAATGTAAAAAAAACGTTAACTGGTCATAAATGACTTTGATGATATACTTAGTTTGATTTCAGATTAAAAAATATAAAATTTTATGTACATTATGAAAATAATATGAAAAATTGATTTATATTATGACCAGAAAGTCTCTGCAATCACAAATACAATATATTTGGAAACACTGTCCAGATATAATATATAGTACCATTTTAAAACACTGTATTTTATACTCTAAAACAGGCTTTATATACTCTAAAACGTATTCACAATTTCAATACTATTAGTTTATTCATAGTTGTAATCTCGAAAATGTTGTAATGTTAACGAGATCAATAAATTTTCTATATTACAAACTGCATAAATACAAATACTATAATTTTAACATAAAATAATTAATAAAATTCAAAACGCAATCACGTACCGCAGATAAATAAAATAAAATATTTAAACCTTTTTTATATTACATACATACTAATATTGATGTTGTGTATAATTATTAGCTATAGGTGCATTTCAAAAAATAAGAGCAAATCTGTTGAAGGTTAAGCTTGTAAAAAAGAATGACTCCACCTACCTCCATTTTCATCACTTCTTTAGCATACGCAGCAAGAATTTTTTTTAGCATCACCCCAAAACCGATTTAGATAAAATATGGATTGAAGCAAGGGTATCGAAAGATCCCGCTTAGCATATGGATGAATTTTTTGAGGAAAAATTGTTTTGTCAACAATATCAACATGGTTATCCATATTGGTTCGTGTTTAGTTGGCACATCTGCGAAAATAAAGAAAACCATAGAATAAAAGTGGCAAATTATGTTCAGAAAATGTTGAAATGATTGAAAAAATTTAAAAAAAGAATCTTAAAAACGTTATTTTTTCTGTATGATGCCGAATCCACATTCTTGAATGTTGAACGTCGAAAATAGTGTCATACAGCTGGTACACACAAAAGCAAGTTCCAAAAATATAATTGTCCATATTATTTTGTTTAGTTTAGTTAATCGTTTAGCGTTAATTAACCCTCGATAAGAATTCGAAACCGATTGGTGCTACCAAAAGTATAGTGGATTCAACCAAGAGAATTTGTGTTTTATTTAATTTGAAATATTATTTATCATTTACTGAGTACACTGGAAACTTAAGAATTTTTGTTTTAATTTTAAATATGTTTGATATTTTTATTTGTTATAAATATAAAGTACAAGTTTTTTTAACATATTACAGAACTTTAAATCTCGTAAGCAAATATGATAAACTCTTAAATATAAGAGGGTGATTATGTGAAGAAATGTAAATAAAAAATAAGAGAAAGGTAGATTATGCGAATAAATATAAATATACTCGTGATTTTTAAATAATACAAATTGTATTTTAAAATATTTTTTCATTTATTTGTTTTGCTAATCCATGTTTAATAACATTGGATGTGATTTATCAAATATGTTTTTGTCGAAATAAATTTTATTTAGCTGTAAAGACCGGATATCCAGTCTGCCTGGATATCCGGTCAATAAATTGTCGGTTTAAAAGTTATTGTGATGAAAGAGCTCGTTTCTTACATTCTGCAGTAGGACATACATTTAACTATTTGCTTTTAGTATATAACAATAATATGCAACTTACCATGACATATAAATATATCATGTGTTTATAAGTTTAGTTTAGTTAGTTTAGGTTTATTAATATAGATTATAGGCATTATAAGTCTCACAGAGACGAATCGATTTACATGTAAAACATGGACGTAAAAAAATAATTTTAAAAATGTAGAAGTATCTTAACTTTCGGCGACATCTATGAATGTTATGCTACAGTCCCTTTAAATATTTGAAAGAAGATAAAGATACGGAACATACACACGACTTTAAAAATTTTTATTGTATCGATGTTATCGCGGTTGGTGATCTTCGCATTTTGTAAAGTGATCACTTAAGCCAGCTGATGCAGGTCATAAGCTCTGTGGTCACTCTATAAAATACTTTCATAGATGTTTCCCATATAAATCTCTGTGAGACTTCTATAATTTATCTGTATTATTGCCTCCATGGACAAAGTAAAGTAATTGTGTTCTTAGAACAAACTGCATATAAAAATATTGTTAAAAGCTTAGATTCAGTTCAATCTGAAGAAAGGGAGAAATGATGTTCTTAAAATTTATTTCTGACATTAAAAAAATACATTACGTTTGGTTGTAAACAACCACTATGTACTTTATGTAGGTAGATACTAGGTAATATTTTTTTTTAAGTATCAAATAAGCCCTGAATTGCGGGAGGTGAAAGTACATTCAATAATTTAAAAAGTAGGAGAGTATCTAAAGAATAAACACCCACCGCATGCCCGGTACCATTTTATCAGCTAAAGCTCCCATATGGATCCTACTTATTCGTCGCCAGGTTGACATTTTTACCATAATAAACGTACCTACTGTGTCATGTAAAGGGCGACATGACACGGATAGCAACAAAAGTCCACTCACAGTACTATTCTTCCCCAGTATCCCTTTTATTGAAACAATTACAGATTACAATTATTGATTAGAATTACATATTTTATAAAGAGTCTGAATAATTCATAAAAATTAACCCATAAAAACCATGTTTTTATTATACTACCTTTCTTTGTAAAATATAACACCAATTAAAGATTAATTAAAACATATAACATAACACTAAACTTACAGTAATTTAATATATTTCTAAAATGTCAGATGTTTTGAGCTTTGATAGATTCTTCATGCTTTGAAGTTTAAATTCTAAAAACATTTGTCAGTCAATTTAGATTTTCGAAATACGTAGTGAAGTACCTATTATGTATACCGATGGAGTAATTCAAATTTAGAAAATATTCCGCAACGTTATCGGACCGGCGTTGCTAGT
>JADDOH010024379.1:0-51232 GCA_016648135.1 Agrypnia vestita | reverse complement strand
TGTGTTTGATTGTTAGCTTTGGGCATGCTTATTTATGAGCATGCCACTAATAAGCATGCCAGTAATGAGCAAGTGTGTACAGTTGTTAGGGCATGCTTATTAGTGGCATGCTCATTAGCATGCCAGTAAAGAAGCATGTGTATCTGTACCTTAAGGCTCACATAGAGAAATCAGCCCTTAGATAGATGGATAGATTTTATTTCACATTAATATGTGACAACTTTTTATAATTTTTTAATTATAAATTAACTATCTGGTCATACCCGGCGTTGCACGGGTTAAGGATTAAGTAAAAAATAAATTTGTGAGGGAAAACAAAGGTTCCCCTGTTCTCTAAAAAAACAATGTTTCCATTTAATGTTAACATAAGTTATTATAACACAACTGTAATACTAAGATATATGGTATCCCAGACTTTTTTGTAGATATTAATGTCCTCTATAAAACTGTAGTACATCACTTTACTCATTGTCAAAAATTTCCGCAGCGTACGCGATATAAGGTTTTTTTTGGTATTTTTTTCACACGTTGGGTTACATTAATGAAGTTTTCATACGGATCTCTAACGTTTTTGAAAATATTCTATAGCCTATGTTCATCAGGGATAATGTAGGATTTAAAATGTGAAAGAATTTTTCAAATCGGTACAGTAGTTTCGGAGTATATTCAATTCAAACAATCAAATCTTTCCTCTTTATAATATTAGTATACATTATAAATTAAATAATCAATTAGAAAGACATACAGAAAAATCTAATTCACGAAAAAATATTTGGCTACTACCGGGATTCGAACCCGGGCCACCTCCTTTCCGGGGCCGGTGCTCTAACCACTGAGCTGTAGGAGCCTTGTACATTTCCGTGAATATATCGACCTTATATGTGGTTCTCACTTTATTAATTGATTAATTTTTATTTTTGTCCATTTTTATAGCCATCCACTTTTTTGATACGGGAGTTCAAATTACTTTGCGATACTACCGCTAGATGGACGCCAGAATTAACCGATTAATTCATTTTATTTGGACCCACATTTGATACAACAGATATTATATTCGAGAGCACGTTCATGTTTGTAAAGTTGTAATTTTTCAGAACAAAGTTATGTGAAATTTTTTAAAAACCAAATTAATTAATAAATTAGAAAGACATACAGAAAAATCTAATTCACGTAAAAATATTTGGCTACTACCTTTACAAAATTATATAAGCATGTTTCATTGTTGCTGAGGGCCTTGGCAGCAAGTAAACACTAAATTAATTTGACGCCCTGCCTGCTACACTACTAATTTACTGTATTATAGCAGACAGTGCTCTTCCAGTAGGAACAGTATAATATGAGCAAGAAAATTTATTATTTATACAGGGTTATTCGGAAAACATTAATAACCTCGCAGGACTATATTCCTACCTTGATTATGAGTCGAAAATGTTCAAGCTATCATGACCAAATATCAATAGTTATGGAGATAAGCGACATCAAAGTTTGCATTTTTTTTTCAATTTTTTTTTTCAATTCATTCGATTTCAAATTCATCAATTCAATTTTTCTGACTTATTTTTTGTAAAACGTTGGACTTTCATTACAGTAATTTATATCGAATATAAAAAATTCATTTACTTTAATAAAAGTCAAAAAAAATAAATTAAAAAATAAAATAAGGAAAACATTTCAATTGGAATTTTCGCAGGGTTTTTATCATTTTATTTTAACTTGTATTGAAACTAATGAATTTTTCGTAATCGATTTAAGTTGCTGTAATGATAGTCCAACGATTTACAAAAAATAAGTCAGAAATATTGAAAAAATGCAAACTTTGATATCGCATATCTCAATAACTATTGATATTATTAGGTCATGATAGCTTGAACATTTTCGACTCATAATCAAGGCAGGAATATAGTCCTGCGAGGTTAATGTTTTCCAAATAACCCTGTATAAACTAGTTATTTTATGAATGAATCTTAGTGCGAATAAAAAAATAAGTAATAATAATAATTAAATGTTAACAAATTTAATAATGGCGTTAATTCTATATTATAGAAAATAAAAAATTAATGTGAATTGGATAGTGAATAAAATAAAATAAATAAAAGTAGTTAAAAAGATGAAAGTAAATGTTTATATAGGTACGAGAATTTTTCAAATTTTGCTTATATCTTGGCTTTTAACAGGTTTTGGGCATGCTTTCTTCCCTTTTCACGAAGATAAAATTTCATCTTTGAAGAAAAGACGAGACTATGGCTAAAAGTTTTTAGTTTTGTGTTTAGAATGTTGAATATTTTTGGAGCTTGGAAGAGGTGAAATCCTTGCGAAAAGGTTTTGGTGAATTTTGGTACAAGATAGTCGCAGTTCACCTGTGCCCTTGTTGAGTTAGGGTGAGTTATTTGTTGGTGATCTTGTTTGTGTCGGAAAAAATATTTTAAGGTGTTAAGAGGCCCCAGTACACGATTTTCGTATTTGCTCTGGATTTGCTAAATTTAATGTAAACTTATTAAATCATTTTGCAAAACCTATAGCTAAACAGGCTTTTAATCAATTTTATTATGATAGATCCATTTACTCTTGAAGCATTTCCTTAAAAAATATGAACAAATATATTGTTATAACATCAAAAAAATTATAACCCCGAAACACTATTTTAGTTTTCGTGTAATAGAATTATCTTTGGCACACTTAAATCTCTATATTTTCAAATAAAGACTATATATTTGGACTGTCCAACCGAAGTCTGATTTGAAAGAAAAATGATTTTTTAACAGACTATACGATTTAATTAATTCGAATTTTTGAGTATGAGATATAATTTTTTGAATATTTTTACATTAATGACAGTGATATTTTCTTAGTACGCATGAAAAATTTAATTAAAATAATCGATGTTTTAATGGTTTTATGGAAACTGCACTATAGGAAACAGAACGTTTAATTTTTGTCTTTTTTAAAAATATATAGGTATTTAACAACTCGTCGAAAACTTCTTCAAATTTTATACAATCAATTTGTAAATAAAATAAGTGTATGGTCTTTATTTGAAAATATAGAGATTAAGTGTACCAAAGATAACTCTATTGCATGAAAACTAAAATAGTGTTTCGGGGTTATAATTTTTATGATGTTATAACAATATATTTGTTCATATTTTTTTAAGGAAATGCTTCAAGAGTAAATAGATCTATCACAATAAAATTGATTAAAGCCTGTTTAGCTGTAGGTTTTGCAAAATGATTTAATAAGTTTACGTTAAATTTAGCAAATCGAGAGCAAATACGAAAATCGTGTACTGGGGCCTCTCAAGTAAATGTATTCGATTGATGTCCTCAGCTAGAAATATCACGATTAAAAAAATGGTAAAAATATTAGACTGACGTGAAGAGCAGCGTGTTGGCCCCCGCGGGGGCCATGTTCACTATGAGCCCCGCCTCGGGCCCCAGCGCCGCCAGCGGCCCGCGCAGCAGCGCCCCGCTGGCCAGCGCCACGCGCAGCTCGGCGTGCCGCGCCGCGCGCGCGCGCTCGCACTCATCTGAAACAAAACCAACCGCAAAATAAATATCACGGCCAGTATGCAATTAAAACTCTCAATTAAAAAAATCTGATGTGTCCTGATTAGTGGTGCAACGAATACGAATATTGGTATTCGCCGAATATCATCGCGAATATTAAAAAGAAAACTATTTATAACTGAACGCAGCGCAAATTACGGTTGGCTGTGTACCGTGTATCCGAACACACACTCTATTATCGGGGATTCCCCTAACATTGAATGAATGGATTTGTCGAGTTCTCAAGTTGTCAACTGTTACTTGTTTCATAGCGTAACATGACGAGAAGACGCGACAATAATTGGACTAAAAAATTAGACCAAATTTCAATGACGGTTCCTAATTGTTAAACATTACCCAATCGAAGTTTTGTATGCATTAATTTTTTTTATTTGTTCTTTTGTTCGAAGAATCTTCGTGACGGATATCGGTAATATGTACGTTGTTAGTCACTGGGAATACAAGCTGTTGGTCACTGGGATTTCGTCGAAAGCGAGCGTAAGTAGCCTGCGGTTATCGTTGTCTTTCATAAAATGCAATCCTGTTCAACGTATTAATGCACGCGAGCAGTTACCTTATTTTGGGTTCGCGTTCATTTGCTGCATATCCGCTAGCGATAAGGTAAACTGTGATTGCAACGATGATTGGTGACTGTGATTTAAAGATTGGTTTACTGGTGATTGCTAGCTGGCACCAGGCCAGGCCAGGTGACCCAGCACCGTCAGAAACGGATAGCAATCGCACAATCACAGCACGTGACGATGGTCGTTGTTTGGATGCACTCTCACTGCACGTCGATTGTAACCGATTGTTTTCATTTTCATGGGAAAACTTGAAGAGTCGTACAGTGTTCCGAGATCATTCAAAGTAGAACGAGAATACTACATGTCAGGAGAGAATGGACAGTTCTAAACTTTTAGAATTTCAATGTTATAATTTACGATTGATACGATCAGGCTTATGTCCAGTAAAATTCAAGTTTCTAATTAGGAGACTTTTCTGATGAAGTTAAATTTTTACTAAATATTTTTCTATGTTTTTGGGCCTTTCTCTACTAACTGAAAACTCGTCCATACAACACCGTCCCAACTATATTTTTCTTGAAAATTAAGATACGATATGTATTCATGTAGTAATAGGTACCTAGTAATAGGACGAAAGATACCCGAAAGGTAATAGTAATAAATTAAATACTTATCTACAAAAAGCAATAGTAACTAGCTGTATTCTGTAAAAAATGACAGTACTTTTACATGTCGGTTCCTAAAGAATAAGTATTTATTGTTTACATAAAAAAAGAAATTAAACACATAAGAAAGAAAAAAAAATGAATATAAAGAAAAAATAAAAAAATGAAAAAAAATTACGTACAAATTACTATAAAGAAGTCACGGACGTTACAGAAGTTACGGGGACAGACAGACAGACAACGAAATTATTATAATTGGGATTTCCTCTTATTTTGCGAGTTATAGGCAATTTTGCGAAGAATTATGACAGATGACAGTTGTACCACCCAGAGGACTTTTTTTCTAATAAACTAATTCTAATAAATAAACTGATGAAGCATAACAACAACAAAATACCATAACCCCTTGCTTTTTAGACTGTTTTTGGTATGAAAAATCAGAGAATTTTATGCAAACTCAACCAAAAATGTTAGATTGTATTTATACCATTTAAAATATATAACAAAGGTAGCAAATTCTGCATTCGTAACATCCACCATTCATCCTCTGCGGATCGTCAGCAAATGAAACACTCCAACAACTTCTTGGTAACTCGAGGACATCCACTTTTCATTTTTATGCCTCTAGTATCCATTTAATGACGCCACAAAAATGTGAATTGATTAATTTTATGCGCAATTGTAACTGCATGATAAATATTTGAGAATGTATTATGTAACCGGATAACGAAAATAACTGTATGGGACTAATTAAATGTGTTTATTTCTGCATTAAAAGGTAATAGGACTCTTTTTTTAGAAAAAAGTACATTCAGAATATTTTGAGTATGTTCAAATTTTTCAGAACAGAACTGGATTTTTTTGTCACAGGGACACCAATAATCAATCCATGTATATTATAGACGTCTCACATAGACGAAACTGTATTTTTAAGGGGTAATTAAAGGTAATTCGGTTGAATTCCATTAGACAGATAAAGTATATTGCTAAAAAACTACAAATCAAATATAGATGTCTCATTAGCGACATCTGTGGTCATTCAAGGGGAATGAAAAAGCTTTGGGGCCGGCCGCGTTGAGGATCATTGCAACTCACGTGTGAAATATATACAACTTCCAAAAATTCGTAGACATGGTATTCTATCATGGGTGGAAATGGCGAACGTTTCATATGCGTAAAGTGATCACTTAAGCCAACCGTACGATAGGTCGTAAGTCCTATGTACACCCAAAAGACTTCTATACCTAATCTCCCTTAAAAATACAGTTTCGTCTCTGTTAGACATATATAATATACATTGATTGACGTTTATTATTATTTTTATTACTCCCTTTCTTTTAACTCGTAACGTCTGCGGTTTGTTGCCTGCCGGAAAAGCTTTGGATCGATTTGTAACCCTTTTCCCGTGATCCAATCGAGCTGAAACTTTGCAGGCAGAGTCGTGGTGACGACAAAGATGATCTAACAAATTTTCATTTTAAAAAATCTAATAATTATACTATAATTTTGGATTTTTCGAAATTTTAATGTTTTTTTTAAATTGTAATCGATACAAATGAGGAATGACCCCGACGCTTGCAGTAGGCACGAAACCTGATTTAATGAGAAAGGGAGTATAATAAAAACTTGGTTTTTATGGGTTAGTTTTTTTTACTTATAAAATCCTTGTTATACAATTTATTTTATAAATAAACACGTGGATCATTACAATATATATATAATTTTATTTACAATATTATTTATCTAAATACACGTATTTTAATTCCATTTTGTGGATTTCTACTACTTAACTAGGCCTGTGCTAGAGTAGCTAATTGTATACCTGTTATTTGTTATGGTTTGTCAATAATAATGTAGGACGAATTTTTAGAAGTTATATAATAAATATATTGGTGTGGGGAAGAAAAAAAAGTTCATGAAACAAAGTGTGTATGTATGTGTAGAAAGAATATAAATATAGAAAAACAAAGTATGAAGTAGTATGGAAGTGATGTTAACTTAGGTTGTTGCGAAAGTTTATTATGTATTTGCGGCGACATATTGTCAACAGAATACTAAAGGTTAAATATTACGGAACATACCTGTCGGTAAACAATTTTCTTACTTTTCTATGGTTTTTCTACAATACAATATATTGTCACGGGAC
This sequence comes from Agrypnia vestita, assembly GCA_016648135.1. NCBI lineage: Eukaryota > Metazoa > Arthropoda > Insecta > Trichoptera > Phryganeidae > Agrypnia > Agrypnia vestita. The sequence continues at coordinate 44,355 of JADDOH010024379.1, read as the reverse complement.
GTGGCTTTGGGAGGAAAATGAAAACACTGGAAATTAATTTAGTTTAATTTATTACCAAAGAGTACTGAATACGAGTTAAATTGTAGTAAGTACCGTTCGTAATTTTATAGTCGCTAAATATCTACCAAAAATTCGCACTTATTAACACCTTTTCTATTGCTTTGATCACTTCTGGTAAACTCCGTTCAATATTCGCTAGCAGAAATTACTCGCCTCGGTATCCCTTAATTCCGCTTTCGGTGGCATCACTGCTGGTCGCCCTGGGCTCGCTCCGTTGGTAGTATCGCGCGTTATAACTGTCACGAATCACTGATCCACTGGTTCTGTCGCACTGTTATCGTTACAAAATGAACTGCTGATCCCACGTCGCGTGACGCCTTTTAGAGATAAATTCCTCCGAATGGTTTGTTCTAGAAGCAACGAGAATACTGTAGAGTGTTCTGGGCTTTTCCAATGTAGTATTTTAGGGCGTCACGGAAGAATCTTTGAGATACAGAAGCGGTGATGCGTGATTGACCCTGCGCTGCGTGTGTAATATTCGAGAGTTTGCGGTTACGGATTACTGACCCTGCGTTGCATGACACCGTTGTATTGTCTCGCTACAGTATTATATTTAGTTATCATTAAAAATCATCTAACTTTCCAGAAATACGCAACACATTTTAATTTTAGAATGCCGCGAAAATTAATAATTTGAGTAGCGTGTCTTGATCTGAAATAGTTTGGTCGTCACTGCTTTAATCGAAAATATTTAATAAAAATAGTGTTTACAAACCGACTCTCATAAGAATCGTAACATTTTCTATTTAACTGTCCCATTGTGAAGTATCGCAATCGCCGTGAAGACAATTAAAAATTACAACACAATAGGCTACAGATAAAAGAAAGAAACTACTTAATCTTTTTAAAGACAATGAAACAGACAGGGGAGGACGAGGGTTTTGCGGGGCCCAAGGCAAAACTATTTCAGAGGGCTGAAATATAATGCAATTCTTTATTAAAACCACTCGCTGTTAAATTAAATTAAATTAAGTTAAATCAAATTAAATTACTATATTAAGTGGAAAATTTGTAATTGGCATAATTTTATAAACCATTATTTTATATTTGTTAAGATGTTGAATTGCTGTTAATTTTCCCCAAAAGAAAATAAATAAATAAATAATGCAATATTTCTGCATTATTGACTCAAAAGAAATGAGTTGTTATTGTATAAGACAAGGGGTGCGAAACATTCTGCAGATCGCAAAAAGAGTTAGTAAGCGCAGATCGAACGACGCGAACAACGGCCGTTCACGAGTATAAAGACGCATCCCGCCGCGTTGACAGCCCACAGTCCCAGGCGTGACCCGAGAGTTAGGTTCAGTGTGATATTGACGGCATTGACACGCCGAAAATGTTCGCCATCGCTGGCTCAGAACGAGCGGATTTGCATCCCTCGACGAATCCGGGGCGGCGACCCGCCCGCCCTCGCCCTCATCCGGCCCTGGGCGAGTGAGAAGGCTGCACACTACTGCACAGAGTGCACAGACAACTTTGTCGCTTGACCCAAATATCGTCCGGCCGGCCCCGCGGTGGCGACTAGGGAATGCAAATCCGTTCTGTTTTTAAATCCGGATTTTTAAGAACGGATTTTGTTCCAATCCGGATTTTATGGATCAAAATAAAAGCACATGAAAATCGAATCAAATGATTTTTTTAATTTTTTATTTGGAATTATTCAAACTATTATAATTAAATACCATAATTATGGTGTTATTCTTATTAAAATAATCAGTGTGTGACTCGCGTGCTGAGTAGGGAATGCAATCCCGATCCCGCGAGATCTCGAGGCATTTTACGAGATCAATCCCGAATCCCGAAAAATCGGACGAGATTATCGGGATTGATCAGCATTTTTTATGTTTTGTATGTTTAATTGTATATGTCTATAGATATTTTAGTAAGTACTTATGTTCATGCCACATTCAAATAATGAAAATAGCTTAATAATATTTGCTGTATTTTATCAACTACTACAGTAGCCGGCAAAGATCTTGAAATTTTTCGGCGTAGTGGGGGGAAGTTTGCGCATGTACCGTTCGAGACCAACGAGACCCAAATTTTGCCTTCTGCGCATTCCCCCACTACGCCAAAAAATTTCAAGACGTTTGCCGGCAACTGTACTAGTTAGTAGTTTTTACTCTACTACATTGACAGATTGATGTTTTGAAAAACGCCTACAAAAACTTTAATGCAATGATTAATAATGAACATTTTATTAATATTGCTGATATAAAAATGCAAGGCATTGTCGATAATTGCTATTCAGCTCTATGAACAAAAAAAACACAAAAATATTCGGGATCCAGATCCGTAGGGATTCCGCGGGATTGGAAATTCTAATCTCGAGGGATGCCGAAAGGGCAATTCCGACTCGGGATTGCATTCCCTAGTGCCGAGTACCGTTAATAAAATAATCAACAGGTACAAATTAAAAGAAACTCTGAAGAACAAAAATAAAGACAAATAGACTCCTTGTCAAATTATTAAACATAAACAAAACTAACAAAATAATTTAACTTCACTTAAATCAACATAAAAACAACGTAAAAGAACTACGCCATTTTTTGAGATATAAAATGTGACCTCAAAAATAATAAGGCATCTAAAGTGCTGTCGTTTAACCTGCTGCGAATTCGGTTGCACATAATTCCTGCTGCGGAAAAAGCACGCTCTGATTCAATGCTTGTAGGCGAAAAGCACTGAAGATGCTTGGCTAACCCCAGGCTAACCCGCTAACCTCAGATCCGATAGACTCGACACTCGCGAGACGCGCGAACAGCAAACTCGCTCGTTTCGATTTTTTACTCCCTTTATATTAACTCGTGGCTTGCTTGCTTGCCGTCAACAAAAACTTTGGATCGATTTTTGACCCTTTTCCCGTGATCCAATCGAGCTGAAACTTGGCAAGCAGACTCGTGGCGACGATCAAGAAGATCTACCAAATTTTCGTTAAAAAAACCCAATAATTATAGTATAATTTCGGATCTTTAGAAATTTTATTGGTTTTTTCAAATTGGAATCATTAGAAAAGTTTGATCAGCAACGGCGCGGCGGCCCGATAACGTCGCGGAATATTTTCTAAATTTGAATCACTCCGTCGGTATAATAGGTGCATCACTGCGAATTTCGAAAATTTACAAAACAATTGGTTCACAGATGACAGCAAAATTGGGTTTTTTGGGATAAAGCAAATATAATTTGTTTCTTTTAGATTTCTGCTTAGTTTTGAAGAATTCTACATTACCCAAATCTGATTCTGACTAAATCATTTGACGCTGGAAATTCATAAGGTACACGATATTGATGATAATTGAATCTATCAAAATCTAGACACCTCAAAACATCTGACATTTTAGAAATATATTAAATTTCTGCAAGTTTAGTGTTATGTTATATGTTTTAATTCGTCATTAATTATTGTTATATTTTACAAAGAAAGGGAGTACAGTAAAAACTTGGTTTTTATGGGTTACTTTTTTTGTTAAAAATTTCTTATTATTCAAATAATCCGGATTCGATCTTCAAATCCGGATTTGGAATGTGCGGGTATCCGGATTTTTCGGATTGCATTCCCTAGCGGCGACGCGTCGCACCTTCCTGGTCGCTGTTTGTGATTCGCTATCATCTTACGCCAGCTCTTGCGGTGTCTTTTTTTTTCAGTGGTGGCGGTCGGCGCATTTTCTCAACGGGGCGTTCGCGGCGAGCGATATGAATTCTCCGAAGGCGAAATAAACCGCAAAATCAAAAAGCACTTGCACTATTAATGGCGTATAGGCGTTTAAAACCCGATACAGGGTGGGCACGAAAGAGAGACACAGGAAATAACCGTTGGGACAAAAACGTGCTTATTGGTCTAGCGGTAAGACACTTGCTCCAGGAGACCAGAAAGTTAATAACTTAGTAAATAGCAGGCGCGTGCCTGTAATTCAAGAATGACGAATTTTACTTAAACATATACAGTAGAACCTCATTAATTCGAAATGCTAGGTATAAATATATTTAAATGTAATTTCACTCACTCTCAATTTTTGAATTTTTCAAATTTTGAACGGTTTTTTCATACAAATTATTAAGTTGTATGAAAATATTTCAACGCGCCTGGTAGACGCGAAACTTGATTATAGTATAATTTTGGATTTTTGGAAAATTTTTATTACTCCCTTCCGTAGCGTCGCCCGACCGAAGCCCAACGCGTAGGTTAAGCGCCAAACCAGTTTCCACTAGTAAATGAGAAAGGGAGTATAATAAAAACTCGGTTTTTATGCGTTACTTATTTTAGTCTTGATATTATCCAACGCGCAAAATACCTTCGGTGGGAAACTAGCGCCATCTTTTGATGAGCTTATTAACAACTAATTTTCCATATAACACTTTGATTAATTAATTATGATGGATTAATACATTAATTAGTGAATCTGATTGAATTGATTCATGTATTGTCAACGAGGATACTGCAATGTACCCTTGCACATAAACTGCATACGCAGTTTTGCATAAAAAGTCTTTCCACTGATAAATATAAAAAAAAAATCATAAATTATCGTAATTTAGAATGTCCGTCCATGTGTCCGTAACTCGCTGGAATTACAACAACGACAGCGATGACGACTAGCCGCTAATTTACGGCTAGTTATTTATAATTGCCCTGTCACTGAAACACGGAAACGTCGACGCGCACATGACAAAAACAAATTAATTTATCCGCCTTCTAGATTTACATTGAAAAAATTAACGCCAACCAGAATAATGCACATTTTACACATGTCAACATTAATTTTCAGTAACATGTTTAGCGGTTCGAATACCTTCATACCTTGAAATACTGACACTGTAGATCAATTTTTCACTGTTCAGTAATTACGGACATGCGTCTAGACCAGCGGTTCTCAACCTTTTTTCTCTGCGGGCCACATACATATCGACGGCTCCTACGTATAATATCGTAACCCACAAATCGACGATTTTTAGTTTTTTGTGTATTTCATATGTATTTAATTATATCTTTATTTCCAAGGAAGAAAAAAAAATATTTTGCAATAAATAACGTTTTTTTCGGACGTATTTTATCGTATCTCAAACAATCACATATTTTTTACGAAGTATACTATCGTATGTAACATTTATGATAATTTGCGTTGGAAAATAACATAAGAAAATTATCGTATGTAACACTTACGTTATTTTACGTCGCGTCTTTTCCGAAGTATAATATCGTATGTGCATTTCTACAAAAACCTTTAATAATTTCGACTTTTTTGTGATTATTAATGAAACTACAGTATAAAGTAAAATATTGAAACGAAATTTCAAAAAAATTGGGCAATATTTAGATTTACACCGGACGAAAATATGTTCAAATCCTTCTCCTGTAAAATTGAATTTTGTGGGTTACGATATTATACGTAGGAGCCGTCGATATGTTTGCCAAGTTACGCGGGCCGCATCATTATTTATATGACGAAAAAAATCATATAGGGAAAAACAGTATTGGTTGAAATCCGTTTGATTCTTGATTAGGGCGCCGCCACTCGATTAATAAACAAATATTTTTTAACTACAACAGAATGATAATAATATTTTTTGCTTATCATCATACCACCCAGTATCAGGTCAAACATTAACAACAGCTTATTTCCCTACATTAAAGCCATGTATTCACTAGGGGACAAATCGCGAAACATTCCGCGCCGCATGTCGCATCAACATCTACGCTCATGTTTCGGGGACAATGACGCGGTCATTTGACGTGTACACACCGGGACTCGCATATCTTGTCGCGGAAATGTCACCCGACGAGGTTATGATGACAGCTGTGGTATCTCATTTGGCGAAAACGGGGTTCCGCGCAATTCGAAATGTTTTTTTGGGTCGCAATTTCAAATTAACGAAGTTTTACTGTAGTAAATTGAATATTATTAAAAACAAGGTCCTTTTTGCAAATAATTGTTTTCCACACGTCGCGGAAATATCGCCCTATGAGGTTATGACAGCCGCGTATCTGTTTATGTTAATGAGTTTATCGAAACGTAAGAGGAAAAAAAAGAGGAGAATGCGAAATTATTTACTGCAAAGAGAAAGAAGGACGGACATTCTATGCGATCTTCGATCGATACAGCTCGATGAGTTCGAGTACAATTTCGTTTCTCCACATTGTCATCTTGACAGATACAGCGCATGCATATTCACTTGTAAACATACCACGTGGTACTGACGCTCCGCGTAATGTTGCAGTGAGCTCGCTCGAAATGCCGCGCTATATTGTGCGCGACGTCGCGGAACAGTGCACGACGTTGCAACGTCACGTAGACTCTATGCCGCGCGTGCTGTTGAGGGACAATTTGTCCCCTAGTGAATACATGGCTTAAATTTATTTTCATCATATCTCTTTACTCAATATACAATAATGAAAAAATAAAACTCAAAACTAAAGTACCTATATCCAAGCGTTTATTTTTGTTTAGTGTTTTAACAAAGACAATTAATATTAATAAACGCATACGAAAATATGATTTATGAATACTAGTCTAACACCTTATTATAGACATAAAGGAGGACGAAATTATAAAAAGAAAAAACGTCCAGAGTTGTGGCGGAAAATCGTAAAGGCGCCATGCATTCAAAATACAAATAAAATACAATATCAGTTTGTACAAAGATTTGGACATAGCTTCTCAAAACATTGTGTGAATTATTTGAATCGTAAAATAACTTGGAATAATATTTATACATTTGAAAAAAGCATTCAACACGCTGGAACACGAGATTTTACTGACAGAAATGGATGAATGTGTAATACGAGGATCACTTAAAAAATATCATATATAATATATAATATATATATATATATATATATATAATATATATATCTAGTATATATATAAACCCGTGTTTCCCTATCCGCCAAGTTTTCTCCACAACCAGATACTACCACCCCCTGGTGGTTATGGTGGTGGATAGCCCTTGGTGTCCCATTGAGAATGTGCGAGTTTGGTGGGGATGGCTGAGCGTGGGTGGGAGTGGGTGACGAAAATGTGCTTTCTAGCACATTGTTTTGTTATGGGAAGGCCGCAAATGCTTCAGATTGTTTTAAAATACGCGCGCTGACTGTGTCGATGAGTCAAGAAGGTTCCGGAAAAACCTGCTCTAGAAAGTTCTGGAAGGAAATGGTTCTAGAAAATTCCCGAAAGTTCTATAATGTTCTAAACTGAGCGGCGGAATGTGTCAGTGTGTCTAGAAGGTTACTGTACATTCAATTTCTTGGAAGTTCTGGAAGGAGAATGTTCTAGAAGGTTCGCGAAAGTTCTATGACGATCCAGTGTTCTAAAAATCTACGCGTGCGAAGCCGCGCTGGCACAGCTAGTAGCTAATAAATTACACGACAAACACAAAACTTACACACAAATTATATATGGTTAAAAAAACAAATTCGTTATTAAACCATAGAAATCACCGGTTTTAAAGTGATAGGAGTTTGTCTTTTTGTTCGCGCGTATTTCATGATATTCAAAACATGACAATTTATACAATGACAGATTTTTTTTAAATCACGTTCATGATAATAAAAGTGTTTCGGGCCGCACATAAAAGCCTGGCGGGCCGCAGGTTGAGTATCGCTGGTCTAGACAATACCCACGGACTAGATTTGTAATAATAATAATAATCATAATGCTGGATTTTGTCCCATATCAACAATAGATATCTCATTAGTGACATCTGTGTTTAATTAAGGGTAATTAAAAAATTTTGGATGCCGGTCGCGCTAATGATAATTACAACATACATATGAAACGGGTTGTAAAACTTAAATATTTATATTATACAACTTCCAAAAATTTGATTGACATGGTATTCTATCATGGGTGGAAATGGGAACGTTACATTGTGTAAAAAAAAAAAACGTAACACTTAAGCCGGCCGTAAGTCCTATCAACACCCAAAGACTTCCATACCTACTTTCCCATAAAAATATAATTTCGTCTCTGTGAAACATCTATAGTATATATATTGATTAATGACGTCCCGTATATTTTTGGGATAGTAATCACCGAATAAGATGGACCGTCGTAAATCTACGTCTGTTTATTTGTAAGTGTTGAGGTAAATACCATTAAATTAAAATATAGTTATTTTCAGAATAGAAAATAATTAGTGGTGCAACGAATACAAATATTCGTATTCGCCGAATATCATCACGAATATTAAAACAAACTATTTATAACTGAACGCAACACAAATTAGGTTTGGCTGTACATCTTGTATCCGAACACACCTACGCACTCTATTATCGGGGATTCCCCTTACACTGAATGAATGGATTTGTTGAGTTCTCAAGTTGTCAATTATTACTTGTTTCATAACATAACATGAGTTCTTTCACCTAGTTTCGTTGGGTTATTAATAAGGTAAGGTGCTCATTTTATGTAGTTTTTATTTTTTAATACATATTTTATTTCCGTTGTGTGTAAAAGTGTTAACTCTTATAAAATAATTTCAAATTAAATCTAATAACATGACTAAAGGTGATATTTATTTTCGACCGCTGGGAATGTAAAAACAAACGGATGAAAGAAATCGCGTAACGCCTGAGAAGTTACAAACGTTGCGCTTTTTGAACAAAAATTTGCCGGTGGTAAATTTTAATTATTAAATCTCAGTAAAAAAAAGAACAGTTGTGTATTATTTATTACCTTGTTGAATTATTCGTATTCGTATTCGCCGAATAGTAGGTTTGATATTCGTATTCGTGAAAGTAGTATTCGTTGCATTACTAAAAATAATTAATCACCTCCTTGTATAAAAATCACCCAATTTCTACCTAAATATAGGGCTAGGTAAATACAAACAATTAACACCCGACGCACAGTTGGAAAATTCATTAATTCAAGATGAAAGCCATGTATTCACTAGGGGACAAATTGTCCCTCAACAGCACGCGCGGCATAGAGTCTACGTGACGTTGCAACGTCGTGCACTGTTCCGCGACCTCGCGCACAACATAGCGCGGCATTTCTACGTGCCGTGGCAACGTTGCCATGCGCACGGTACCCGAGCGTACTCACTGCAACATTCCGCGGAGCGTCAGTACCACGTGTTATGTTTGTATGTGAATACGCATGCGCTGTATCTGTCAAGATGACAATGCGAGGAAACGAAATTGTTCTTGAACTTATCGAGCTGTATCGATCGAAGATCGCATAGAATGTCCGCCCTTCTTTCTCTTTGCAGTAAATAATTTCGCATTCTCCTCTTTTTTCTCCTCTTACGTTGCGATAAACTCATTAACATAAACAGATACGCAGTTGTCATCTTAACCTCATAGGGCGACATTTCCGCGACGTGTAGAAAACAATAATTATTTGCAAAAAGGACCTTGTTTTTAATAATATTCAATTTACTACAGTAAAACCTTGTTAATTTGAAATTGCGACCCAAAAAAACATTTCGAATTGCGCGGAACCCCGTTTTCGCCAAATGAGATACTGCAGCTGTCATCATAACCTCATCGAGTGACATTTCCGCGACAAATATGCGAATCCCGGTGTGTACACGTCAAATGACCGCGTCATTGTCCCCGAAACATGAGCGTAGATGTTGATGCGACATGCCGAGCGGAATGTTTCGCGATTTGTCCCCTAGTGAATACATGGCTTTATTATTTATCTGCATCCATATTTATATGCACGCGTTATCAGAACTATCTACACATAGTATGTAGGGACACAGAAAAAGAGTTGAAGGTAAATAATAAATATATGAATATTATGCACTATGTATCCATGCACTGGGGTTAATAAAGTTCATTCAGATAAAACGGGTCAACATAGATTGAAGTGGAAACAAATTGATCTGGGCACGGATCAAAGATAAAATAATATAGACCAAAGATAATTATAAAAGTGAGAAGCCAATTATTTGACACACTTCAATAACAGTTATGATAATTATTATCGTTGACTGAAAATGAAAATTCGTTGAGTTTTTCGACAAAAATATCCGGTCATTCTCATTGGTTAGCTTTATCATAATGATCATGTCTTTGACACTTGTCAATTCTGACGTAATGAGTACAGTCAATACAGGGCATCTAGTAGCTAATAATAAAAACTTCGGGGGAGTCTTCTTCGTTCAATTTTAAATAGAAACTATTTTTACACTCTGGGTGAAATGTCGATTGTTAGGAAGGTAAGCGACAACTATGTTTGTATTTTTTTTACAATATTTTATCTTACGTAAAACGTTACACTATCATGAAAGTAATGTAAAGTAATTTCTGACCTGTCTTCTGTATCATTGATTTCATACGACAGAAGACATGTTTTTAACACGTAAGTAAGAGCGATTTTTATAATATCATCAACAGCGATAGAATATGTAACAGAAGATATCTTTTTTAATTAATTATTGTATTAATTAATTATTGTTCTCAGATTAAAATTGTACCCACGCTATATTTTCTTTCCTTTTTTGGCGACGACCTATATATAATATCCGCAAACTTTTCATTTTTACGTGCTTTCAACTTTTCAATTTAAATATATTTATTTTGTATATAAATCTATAAATAAAAGTATAAATATTTTATACTGCAAATTATTCATGAATACTAAAATAAAAATATTGTCAAATAGGATTTTTATTTACGAGTCGGAGTTATTTTACATGCTTTTATTTAGTGTGACTTGTCCACCAGAGAGAAATTTTGTAATTAATATTTCATCCACTTCCTGGCCAAAAATCGCTCCGCAATTTGGCGAAGAGACGTATTCTCGATGACAATATAGTAAACATTAATCAATTTTAAAAATCAGTTTAGTAATTTTAAAAAAATGGTGACGCGTTATTTTGACATCTGTTGGTTTGTATTATTTTAAAAGTGACGTTTAAAATTTTAGGTTTATTATAATATTATATTAATAACATTCGAATATTGTTGCACGTAGTAAATATAAATGAATTATAAACATAATAAAATTGAAAATGCCAAGAGTTTTAAGTAATTTAGTTTTATTAATTCCTGCTAAGGGAGCATCCATACACCATGTGAATCCATTTTAAAAATTTTTGAACCCCTTCCTATGTGTAGCTTTAAGGTGGCTTTTGCTTTAACTCCTACTCCTCCTCAAGTGAAACTTTTTTTTTCCTATTAATTCCAGAAGACATTTTGCGCTGTTTTCTCTCACCAAAACTACTTTTAAAATTATTGGGAACTAAATGAACACGACTGCCACTTGCTTTAAAACATACCGCTGCATACCAATTTGTATACAGAAAGCAAAAAAAATTAATAAATGTGTGAAATGAATTTAAAAAAAACACACGCTCACATTTAAATTAACTAAAAAGTTAAAAAAAATTCGGCAAAAACATTTTTGCCTCACCCTTCAAATATTAATTAATGTCTTTTTTTAAGAGTTTTTCGCGATTTTTTGCGAATTTCGCATTTTTTTACCTTGAATTTCGAATTAAATTATTCGAAATGTTTTTTTGGGTCCCTTGAATTTTGAATTACCGAGGTTCTACTATATTAGTAAAACATATAGTAATTTTTTTATATATGCAAATAAAAACAAATAAATAATGATTTAAAGCAAATGATGAGGAGGGGGGGGGGGGTAAGAAAGGAAAAGGGTGAGGTTTGGAATTAGGTTAAGTGAGAGAAAGCTACAAGATAAGTATGTATGAAGTATATAGCTATATGATTGGCTAGAATAGATTTGATGACGATTTTGAGTTACACGGATTTCGGAAATGTTTTTCAGTGTGATATGTTAAATATTCTTCTTCTTTCTTGGCGTTTCACCCCTATGGAGTGTTCTTGCCACAAAACAAGTGTTTCTTCGTTGGCAATGAGTGTGGTGGTTGCGTTTTTTTCTCTATTTTATTTTAGAAATTTAAATTGAACACGATTCGTTTTAGGATAAACATTATTCTGAGTGGATGATTCAATTCTATTAGTAATGGAAAAGGATATGGGGTACATAATGTTAGTTTATTTAATATTTATAGATTTATACCGTTGCCTTTTAGGAATCTTGTTAGAAATTTTAAAGTGATTTGACCATTGGAAGATAAGAGGGTCGGGATGTTGACGGGGAATGGATTTCGGTGTTACCCTTTGTTGAGCAGATAAAATTAGGGAAGAGACTTGCCCAGTTCCGCCCACGGCACCGTGACGTCATCCGTGAAGTAGTCGCAGGCGTCGAACGCCACCTCGGGCGACGCGGCGGCGGCGGCGGCCGGGACTGCGCCCCCTGCCCTGCGGCGCTCCAGCATCCTCCCGGCATGGGCCGCGCACTCCTGGGGGCGGCGGCTCTCGCGACACCCGACCGGCTACCCGCACTAGGCTGAACTAGGCTCGCGTCACGGACCACGTCACATTATCACAAACACCCGCAGTCGGCACTGGGATCGCGGTCTGTCTCCAACAGTGGTGAAATAACGAGCGAGGTTAGACACACGGAATATACAGGATGTAGCAGAGCTAGTCCACAGTACTACAGGTAGTTTCCTGCTTTAATTACAAGTCGAAAATGTGCAAGCAACGTTGACACAATATCAGCACTTTACGGAGTTGTACGACATCAAAGTTTGCATATTTTTTCAATATTTCTGACTTTTTTTTTACAAAAAGTTGAACTATCATTACAGTAAGAGCCTGTCCAGATGGCGCGTTTTACGCGCGAGTCCACTCGCGCGTTCCAGTTTATATTGCGTCCAGATGCCGCGTTTTACGCGCGAGACCACTCGCGCGTTTCAATTTATATTGCATCCAGATAACGCGTTTCCTACGCTGGGAGGGACTTGAAGACCAGACAGTGACGAAGGAAAGGATTTTTCCGAAACATGTAGGTGTAATTAATAAAGTGGATAAAAACAAAAAAATTCTAGCCTTTTGTATGTTGTTTTGTAGATTGACAGTCCAAGCCTGTAAATGGGAAAATCTGGAATATCGTTCAAGTGGCTGACAACTGTAAAAACTGCTCTAACTATTCGCCAATTGCTTACTGCTAGGCCCTGCGGGCGGCTATTGTGGCAAACTGGCAAACTGGCAAACTGGCAAACTTCCATTTTTAATTAAGGGTAGTTTAGATATAATTAAGACAAAGTATTTATTCGGTATTTCTAACCGATTAATAAGTCAGAGCGGAAAAAACCACAGTTCGATAGGTAGGTACCTTCTCTCTTCTCTTCTCGCAGTGTTGATTACTTTTATACAACATTATAAAAAATTAATCTTTGTTTATTGTATACAAATTATATTTAAAAATTATTGTATACAAATAGAAATCATCATCCAAATGCAGAAACGTACGAAATTGGTTGGCGTAATTAATATTATAGATAATATAATATTAAATAAAAAATGAATGTTCAAAACCAAAAATGTAATTAAAATTTCAACAAAAAAAATATTCTCGACCGTAAAAAAAATTCGATCCTGCCAGGATTCGAACCTGGCATCTTCTGATCCGCAGTCAGACGTGTTATTCGTTGCGCCACGGGACCCGATAAGAAACGCGGCAAAATTATTGTATACAAATAGAAATCATCATCCAAATGCAGAAACGTACGACATTGGTTAGCGTAATTAATATTATAGATTCGATTTGTATTTAAGGATGCATAAGAGTGATTTACATATCTTGAGTGAAAAGAGTTATAACTCCCTGATCTGTTAAAAGAGTGATTGTGCGCATGTCTAGTAGGTACTGGACGCAACAATGCCGCCCGAGTATCTCAACACGCGCGATTAAGAAAACGCGCGTCAGTATTTGGACGAGATGTATGTAGTAGTGATGTAACGAATGTCAGTTTTTGAGCATTCGCCAATGCGTATGCGAATACCTGCTACCGATAATCGCGTATGCGAATGCGAATATTCGTTAGATCGCTAGTATGTAGCTCCAATATGTCGAGAACGCGCGAGTGTCTACGCGCGAGTGCACTCGTGCGTAAAACGCGCCATCTGGACAGGCTCTAACATAATATATCGATTATGAAAAATGCATTCGCTTCAATACAACTCAAATAAAATGATAAAAACTTTGTATTAAAGCGAATGAATTTTTGATAATCGATAGTTCAACTTTTTGCAAAAAATAAATCAGAAATATTGAAAAAAAATGCAAACTTTGATATTGCATATGTCCATAACTATCGATATTATGACATGGTTGCTTGAACAGTTCGATTCATCAAGGCATGAATCCAACTGTACTTCATATTGATGTACAATTTTATAGTCTGTGGATACACAGAATGTATTTTAGTGAATTTTGCTGAATCTGATGCCACAATTGCACGTTACATTGTGTAAAGTGATCACCCAAGTCAGCCGTACGACAGGTCGTAAGCCCTATAAACACCCAAAAAGACTTCCATATCTACTTTTCCCTATTAATAGCTTCGTCTCTACGAGACATCTATAATATACCTCGATTAATGATGGACCCTCTGGAGATAAAATCCAATATTGCGTTCTTGAAAAATTTGAACTTAGAACATACTCAAAGTATTCTTCTAAAAATAAGCTAGATTGATAAGGCTATAAATGGCACTGTGATAATCCGCACACGAAAAGAAAAAGAAATCTTTAAAACAATGAAAATCCGGAAATATAAATATTTTGGCCATAATATGAGACATCCATAGAAGTACCAGATCTCAATGCTTATTCAAGGCAAAATTGCGGGCAGAAGAGATCCTGGAAGACGGAGGACATTCTGGCTGAAAAACTTAAGGCAATGGTTCGGAAAATCCACGGTACAACTATTTGAAGCAAGATTATGATCGCCAAGCTAACGTCCTATCACCGAACAAGCTCTAAAAGAAGAAGACCTAACCTAACTGATGGCGTATCATACCTAGATAGGTTCTCGAGCTCCAGAGTAGGCGCGGCGGGGTACGTGTTTATGAATAGTTAACCTATGTCCGGCCGTTTGCCATTTGTCGGGCTGGGTCGGTCGTTTGCTCTGCGAACACTGGTACGTAAATATTAATGGATGAGGCGTCGGACACAATCGTGTTTCATTCTTTTATTAGTAAAGACTAACTTGTTACCCAAAAAGTTCGCCTTTGACACGCCGCCATAGGTTCGCTATCACTGTTTTATATCGATAACGAAGGAATTTCAAACTTTTCCAAATTTCTATATTACCTCATTTTCTTTGTATTTTCTCACTTATAATATATGTACATATATCATGTATCACGCCTCATTCTATTTCTTCTATTGTTGACAGTGAAGCGGTTATAGTTTCGAAACTTTTGAATACGGAACCGTTTTAGACCGAAAATCGATAAAACATGAAAGGGGTAGGCGGTTGGACTTTTTTCGAAAATGCACACGTTTTTTGATTCATCGCATCATATGTCTGCGATGTTGCAGCGATAAATGTGTTCGAATTTATATCTCACGACGATTTGAAGACATTTATCTCTTATTTTAGTTATCAAAAGGCAATAGTTACATTTGTACGACTTCAAAAACAAATATTAATAATTTAACTACATTAAGTGTTATCGATTATATTTATCACCTCCCTAGATATTGTATTACTGTATTAATATACATATTACCGCGCGTACATGAGTAGGTATACGCTCATACATTTTTTTAATACATTTCAGTTTAATAAAAATAATAAGTAATAAGTGTATCCATTACTATATGGCATATATGTCACTGGTATTAATCATATAATTCTCTGTATGACAATGTCAGTCAGTGACGCTATCAGATGACTCAAATAATAATGAGGTATAAATATATGTAATAATGAGGTACAAGAAGCAAAAAACATAATAATTCTCTATTTTATAATGTCCATCACTAACGTTATCAAGACGCTGCCCTACTCTAGACAGCGCTGTTCTCACAGCCTTAACTGGCGACCGAAATGTGTGTGATAAAAATACGTCATTTTTTACGGGTTACCACTAGTAGGTGTATTAATATAGGTACTTGTGTTTTTCGTTAGAGTTTCTAATTCTTCCAAGTAAAGATACTTTTTTGCAATTTTCTTCACCACATCCGCGATAAAACCACCGAATTATACAGTGTTATTTGGAAAACATTAATAACCTCACAGGACTATGCTCCTGCCTTGATTATGAGTCGAAAATATTCAAAGAGCCATGATCTAATATCAATAGTCATGGAGTTACGCAATATCAAAATTTGCATTTTTTTTTCAATATTTCTGACTCATTTTTTACAAAACGTTGAACTATTAACTAACTAACTACTAAAGTAACTTATATCGATTACGTAAAATTCATTGGTTTCAATACAAGTTAAATAAAATGATAAAAACCCTGCAGAAAATCCAATTGGAATGTTTTCCAATTGGATTTGGAAGGTTTTTATTATTTTATTTGACTTGTACTAAAGGAAATTAATTTATAATATTCGATATAAGTTACTGTAATGATATTCCAACGTTTTACAAAAAATAAGTCAGAAATATTGAATAAAAATGCAAACTTTGACATTGCATAACTCCATAAACTATTGATATGAATTAGGTCATGGCTGCTTGAAAATTTTCGACTCCATAATCAAGGCAGGAATATAGTCCTGCGAGGTTATTATTTTTTTTTATTTAAAATATAATGGAAACCTAAAAGGTTTATGGATAACATTTTTACATGATTCAATGTAAGAAATAATAATAATATGATTTAGATACAAAGTCACATCTGTTTTGAATTTGTCAGTGGTCAGTTGTTTGGTCTGTTGTGGCAGGTCATTGTGTAGTTTTAATCCGTTGAAAATGTTTCCAATGTTTTTCAAATAACCCTGTATAATTCACGTGGAAGTTAGACAAAAAAAATGTTGACATTTTCCGGAGACTCGAATTGCGAGATAGGCACTGACCTCCCCAGTCGGCGATTTCTAAATAATTTATTTACGCCGTCTATTTTGCCAAAAAAATACTCGAATTAATGAAGCCTCCGAAAGGTATTCCGTTAATTAAATAATGCGAAACGGTGAAACGGCTTTTACAACCGAAACGAAGGCTATTATTTTGTTTGTGTGGAATGAGAAGATAACGCGGCGCTTTGTTCGTTTGCTGCCCCATATTGTCCGAAACACAATTCTCAATATTGTTCCAATAAGGCTTCTTTACAAATCCGAGGAGGCTTTTGAGATAAAACGAATTGGCGCTTTAGGTTTTTCTACAGGCGAATCAATAATACGAAATCGAAAGCCTTCAAAAACATATTAAATTAAATTATACAAAACGTGACGGGCCTATCTTTTACGCATTTGTGTATGCTTCATACACTTGTACACCGAATAATCATTTTTCCCCCACTGCCCAAAAATTTTTTTAAGAAGTATGAGCGCTGTCAGACATCGAAATATTCATACATTAAATATTAATCGAATTGAAAAACACTGTTTTTTCCACTATATATTTTATTTAATTGTTAAAACACTCTCGTGTTACGTAGCTGCAATAAGAGAAGAAAAAATGATATTTTAGAGAGCTTAGAAATTCATAACAATAAAGTTAATAATAAAAACATAATTAATATTCAAATACCACCCATAACCTCCCCACTCTTGTCCATTATAACCCCGCCCCCTACCCCAAACACCATTACATATACCCAATCCTCATAAATACTGTCTATAATTGTTTTTAATTTAGTTGAAAATTTGTTATTGAAAATGAGAGTGTTTTCGAAAACGTGTTAACAATTAAATTAAATACATAGTGGAAAAAAATAGTATTCAATTCGATTCATATTTAATATATTAAAAATGAATTTCCACAATGTTTCACAAAAAAACTTTGAACATTCGAAATTTCATCGCTGGACCTGAGCAGGGTTAAAGAGAGATATATAGATTTATTTTATCACTAAATAAATTCGACTTGTCAATTTATTCAACAATTTCTCCACACAGGTCAACCGCTGAGAGTTTTTTTATGAACATCTCATTCTGCAAGTGAGAGAGAAATATATATTTTTGCATCAGTCATTCAAAACCTCTCGGCGGTTAAACCATGTCATTTATTTTTCTTCCATATAGGTACGAATTTTGATAATTAATTGTGTCGATCAACGATGTTCCACCTTCAAAATATTTTTTTATTTTTACGCTTCTACAGGCCAGGAGGCCCAATTACAGAAGCGAAATACATCACAAAACACCCAGGCTTGAGTAAATCACATAGATTAAAATTGTGACCTCACCGGGAATCGAACCCGGAACCCTCGGCGTGGGAAGCCAGTGTCATAACCACTGCGCTAAGAGTTTATGTATATTTATGATTATGAAATATATACATAAGCTTCTTTTGTTTAAAAATATTTATTGAAATATTATTGTTATATAATTTCATTGCGCGGATAGACATAGGTATGCATTATGCATAATATATCCACACAAATGTATATGTAGTATTTCCGACAAATGTATGAAATTATTATAATCATTTCAATGAAATGATTGAAGTCCTTGCCTCATCTAGCAAGTTGTTTTCAAAGGCTTTGTAGAAAAATTTAAATAAAAAAAATGGATGCGTGCACTTATGTACGAGCACTAGAATACTATACTTCTTTGGCGTTTATTAAAAAAAAAACTCGTGCTGTGTTGTATAACTTGCGCTGGAACAAAGTTGGACAGAATGCGCATGCGAGACTCAAGGTGTACAATAAAAACTAAAATGTCCGCCAGTGACAGTTCTCCATTAATGGATAAAAATCTAGAATACACATTAAATATAGTACCTACCCACGGACCCAATTGTTTTGGTTTGTATAAAAAAAAGAGAAAATAAAACCAAAATACCACATTATTAATTTGATCAAATTTATATTATGGAAAATACATCAGCTAATAGAAAATAAACAAAATAACAGCGCCCGGAGCATATGCAATTTTCATAACATCATGTTCAACAACTTGATGTCGTCACTTTCACTCAGAAAACCGCTACCATCGATTTTGATTGGCGAGTCATGACTTCATGGTATGAAAATATTCCCATTGCATCCGAAAATTTAACTCTGAACGCCGCACCTAAAGAAGTATAATTTAAAAAAATAGATATAGTAGGATGTACCAGAACTAGCAGCAGAAACTTGGCTGGGAAATTCCTGACTATGTTATGAGTCTAAAATGTTCAAGCAACCATGACCTATAATGTCAATAGTTATGGAGATATGCTATTTCAAAGTTTGAATTTTTTTTTCAATATTTCTAACTTATTTTTTGTAAAAAGTTGAACTATCATTACAGTAACTTATATATCGATTATGAAAAATTCATTAGCTTCAATACTAGTCAAATAAAATAATAAAAACCTTCGAATTCCAATTGGAAATTTTTCAGGGTTATTATCAATTTATTTAATTTATATTGAAACGAATTAATTTTTCGTAATCGATATAAGTTAATGTAATGATAGTCCAATGTTTTACAAAAAATAAGTCAGAAATATTGAAAAAAAATGCAAACTTTGATGTCGCATATCTCCATAACTATCGATATTAGGTCATGATAGCTTGAACATTTTCGACTCATAATCAAGGCGGGAATATAGTCCTGCGAGGTTATTAATGTTTTCCAAATAACGCTGTATAGGTACTCGTATGTAGATGAAATTGATGACATTATCAATCGTTGGTTATAACATAATTTTTAAAACGTTTACCAGCAGGAAAAGATTCAGGGTTCGTGTCGCGATGATGACTATATTTTTTCGAGAGATTTATCAAAATTACTATCGAAGTAACTAAGCATGAAACGTTGATCCGCAGTACCTTCTCAAATAACAAACGTTGTCACTGTTGAATACACTTAAAAAAATAATGTCAAAAAAAAATAAACCGGCATATTACTGGTAACACTGAGCGGAAATCTTCTCGCTTCATTGAGTTGGAACATTGGTGGAAGACCCACTGACTTACATTTCTATTTTGATTATGTACAGTTCCACAGAAATGAAAAAAATCATCGTTAAATATCTGATATTACTCTGACAAAACAAATTTTAAAACGACTAGCTGTGCCTGCGCGGCTTCGCACGCGTAGATTTTTAATACACTGATTGGATCGTCATAGAACTTTTGCGAACCTTCTAGAACTTTCAAGAAATTTGTCGAATGTACGACACAATCGGCGCGCCTATTTTGAAACAATCTGAAGCATTTGCGGCTTTCCCATAACAAAACAATGTGCTAGAAAGCACATTTTCGCCACCCACTCCCACCCACGCACAGCCACCCCCACCAAACTCGCATATTTTCGATGTGACACCAAGGGATATCCACCACCATAACCACCGGTGGGTGGTTGTGGCTAGTTGTGGAGAAAAACGCCAATTTCATATGTAAGGACCTAATATATATATATTGACTACTGTCCGAAAGTAATGAAAAAAAATACATTAACAATAAATATATACATATATGACAATGCCCCCCACTTTTAAACACGATAATAAATTCTCATTTAAAAGTGGGTAAGCGTGTAATATAAATGTGTAAATTATATCATATTGAAAAATTAACTTTCTTAAGTTTGTACATTTACTAAATAAATTTAATAAAAAAAAAAATTAAAAAGCAATTTTTAGTCCTTTTATTAGGTTAAGGGGTTGTACCACCTTGAAATTTTGAAAAATCATCTTTATTATACTTAATGAAAAAGTTTACCAATTCAATAATATTTTAATATTATCTCAATAAGTGACAACAAAAAAATCACCTTCTTGTAAAGAATCACCTAATTCCTACCAAAATTTCAGACTTTCAGGGCGGCGTAACTCCCTTAATCGTCAGGACGTAAAAGGGCGGCAGGATTTTGAAGACGACTCTCGCACTGGAAGACCATCAATAAATTCCAGAATAAATAACAGACGTGTACGAAAGGTCTGAGATCTTGATATCGGAATGATGATTCTGTTAAAAATTAAATAACCAGGTCCTTTTTACAAATAGTCACCTGTTAAATTTGTTTTCATGTTAGTACTTAATTATTATTATTTATTTACCATATATTATTGTTGTCTATATTTCGATTTATAATTTGTTAGTATACATTGTATTCTGACTATTGGCCCTGAAACATGTTGATATTTTCAAGTGGTGAAAACAAACTACAATTTTATCAATTACATAAGTAGAAGCTTAAACATTTATTTTAACTTAAATTATTTTTTGATTAACACTATTTATGTTAATCAGCGAGGCAGACTTGCTAAGCGCTGTATTTGTACAACCAAGTGACTTTATAATACACATGGACAGAATGCATAATTTAGCTACTTTATAATACGGAGAGTCTGTATAATTTAGTTGTCTCATTACGTTATCACAATTTGTTTACGAGATCGGGCGGCAGCGTCTTGTATAATATATTCGTTTGAATAAATTAATTGTTGTATATATCACGAACATTAACGAAGATGCACACACAATGCTTCTCTTATGTAAATGCAAAATTCTAAAATAAACCGGAATATAATAATTTTCAATTTAGAATCTGAATTCTGAATAGAAAACTTAAGTGCTTAGCTTGAAATTATATTATAAGTAGATAATTTATGGATTTGATAAATAATAAACTTTGAGAATCTGCCTATCGCTCGGCATCCAGCAGGTCTTTCACCATAAGCGTCTGTTGCTTTTTCTATTTAGTCGGTCCAATTGGCGGAAGATCTTCCTCTTCTTCTCCATCCTTCCATTTGTCTGTCACAACTGTTGATGTACGCTCCCCCGACGCAGGAGCAGTGCGGCACGCTACGGGCGAGCCCCAAGTTCGTTCGCCAACCGCCGAGCCGTGTAGTCGGGATTATTTTAACCAATAAACGTCCTAACCATCGAGAGTCTTGTCTTGTTATTATATTGATTGGGTTCTTCACTTTAACATGGTCCCCCATTGCACGAAATGTCCAAAAAGTTCAAGGATTCCTAGCGGGCAAATAAATGGTTGAGTATCTATCATATTTATATGTGGTTTCTGTGAATGGAATGGAGACTGACTTCTCACTGATCATGGTGTGGAGTGACTAAATTTGTAGTATCTCCAATTTTCTCAATTGATACGTAATATTAAACTTACATGCATAATCATTTGTCAATCTGGATAAGAAAATCTCAAATTTCAAAATTGTTGACGAAAGAAATCTACGGGGATACCTCGCATACAAATAAAGGCGATCGTCCAGCAAAGTGAGCAAATTTCACAATTTTTTCTTAAAAAACAGTGTTTTTTTTAAATATAAATTGAAAACAAACAAACTGACAGATTTTGCAATAATTTTAATAAGTTTAAGATAATCGTTTACTTCGTAATATTACTGAAAAAAAGACATCTTACGAGGCCATTCAGTCATAAAACGCCTACAAAGTGAAGCAATTTTCTTAATTTTTAAAACATTCTAGGTTTGGTAATTTATTACTTGATTAAATAATTTAGTTTGTGTCATTTTAACAAAATATCCGTATTTAAGATATGTGGAACCTAATGAATAAAGATTAAAATTATATATTTCCAAACAAAAATGTGATAAAAAACGCAAGAAAAAATGATGAAATTTGTTCACTTTGCCGTACGATCGCCTTAAATACTAGCGGCCCATGTCAGACGTTGCCTGGTATTCGGATTTAGTTAAGTATACCTTAAATTAGTGAGGAGAGACGGTGCTTAGTACTATTTAGTAGCATTTGAAAAATATAAGATTATACGACTTTTAAAAAAAATTATACAGTACAACCAAAAACGAAAACAAACTCGAAACATATTGCGTACAATTTATTGAATGATACGGAAGTTACTTTGTGATGCAACATAATTATATATTTTTTTCAATAAACTAAAATTATCACCCGATGACCAGAGTCCTATATCTCTAGTAGCTATAGCGGTGACAAAAGCACCAGACAACGTGTGTGCAATACAAAGTACATTTTATTGAAAATATATAATAAATAACTTTACCAATCAAATAACATCAGCAATAATAATACGCGAGCCATTAAAAGCGTCCGCGAGCACATTTCACAAAAACTTTGTTCATCTGGTCCTGAAAAACTAATCTGAAAAATCGCTTTCAAACAACGCTCAAAAAATAAAGGACCTGTCAGATCCAGTCGCCACTGACGCGTATTATATTTTCATAACAATAAAGGACAGTGCCGGATTTATTGGGCCCTTCAAATATCTAGTGAGGAAGGCCCCAGCACCATAAATCCGTCCCTGATAAAGAAGTTACCAACCTAAAAAACTGCAAACAAATGACGTAAATTGCGTCAAAATTGGAAAAATATTTTTGTGCTTCGTTGTTAAACATCATGTAGTGTATCTTGATGTACGTACGTGCGTGTGTGTGAGGGTGTGCCGGTCGCGGGAGACGGTACGAAAGGACGCGGGCGTCCCAGTTTGACGGGCATGCTCGAGAAGACATGCGGGTCGCAGGAGATGTCTATCGATGTATATTGTCGTATTCTACTGGAATAAATGTGTGAAATATCGGACCGTCACATACGGAAGAATAAACACCGCACATAATTTTCGTTAATTAGCAAAAAAATGTAATCACGTTTTAAATAATAAAAAAATTCAATTTGAAGCCGCGAGCCTCGGAACCTGTCATCGTTTTGCTATTTTCATGGAAATTTATTTTTTATTTATAAAATAAATAATCAATATTGTTAATAGTTCTTTACATATTGTCACGGGATCGTGGCCGTGGGAGGCAAATTAAACACTCAAAATTAATTAAAGCTTTATTTATCCACCAAAGTCACTGGATACTAATTTAACCGGAGCTCCGTTATTTAATTCACGCCAATTTAGTAATTCGCACTAATTGTTACTCCTGAATATTTCACAAATATGTAGATAGGTACTTCTATATTTCGCTTTACTCTTGTCTATCGCTTGTTTGTGGCAACGCGCAGGTTCCCAATTAGCTTGCCTCTATGACTCGCATTCTGTCACAACAACGCGTACCGTGTCGCAGGGGGCCTGTCATCTCCCTTTTTATAGACAATGTCGTTTCGCGACGGTTCCGGAATCTAGTATATTTTCTTTGTAATAATTTCCAATTTAATGTAAAAGATGTAGTGTTGTAAAATTCTCGATTACATTAAACTCATTCGGCTCCTACCATCTCATGACAACATTAACATTATAGAGATTATTATGAACTCATCTGGCCAGAATTACAATGCATATTTGGGGAGAATCAGACATTTTACCGTTCTCCATCTCTTCGCTAATCGCAAGAAAACCTCGACGGGAAAAATACCTAGAACGGTGTTATCAGTATGTTTTTGACAATAAGCTGAATCCTTAAAACACATAATATTAAAAGAGGGACCCACCACACACCCAAGACTGTTTTATGAACAATGGTTCCCATATCGGCCCTATACTTTCGCCACCCAATTCGGCAATTTTTAATGCTAAAGTGGTCATCCTCTCCGCGCTACTTAAACTGACATGAGTGCAAACGGCGCGGGGAGGCGTCCACACAAAACCGCTTCACTGCCATCAAAAGCAAACCATACAATACAAAACAACAGAATAAGATGTGATACAATAATACAGGTACATAAATATGTAGGTATATAAATATGTGAGGAAATACCGTAGAGACAGTTAAACTAGGTACAAAAGGTCTAAGGTATAACAACCGAAACGTTAGCCCTCAAATTTGCGAAGTTTATGTTACTCTGTATGAATAATTGTTACCAGTTTTATTTTGTTTGCTTGTTCGCCACTTGCACCAAGCACGCCTAATCGCTGTGCAGAACATGTTGCCCATTCTCACATGATCGAATTGTATCGATACATTGAATATAAATAAGCATGTTGCTGGAGATTGAGTTTGAAATAAGCACCTACTGGGTACAATATTCATAAAACACAATGCATTACCTATTCTGTTAGTATCTCGTTAAAAATAAAATAAAAATCAGAGCGGCCGCGGAGACGTATTTTGAAGTCCTTGAAAAGACATTCTATAAAACTGGAAGTTTTAAAAAAAATAGAAAAGTTTCCAAACATGTTCCAATGTTATTTTGGGATAGAGAATTTTAGTCAACTCTAGTACCTAATAAAAAAAGTAACCCATAAAAACCATGTTTTTACAACACTCCGTTTCTCATTTTCGGGTTTCGCGTCTACCATATGCGTTGAAATATATATTATATATATATAATATATATATATTATATATATATATATATATATAATGAAAAAAATATTAAAAATTTGAAAAATCCAAATTTATACTATAGTTATTATTTTTTAACGAAAATTTGATAGATCTTCTTGATCGTCGCCACGAGTCTGCTTGAAAAGTTTCAGCTCGATTGGATCTCGAGAAAAGTGTTAAAAATCGATCCAAAATTTTTTCGACGGCAAGCCGGCAAGCAAGCAGATGCCACGAGTTAATATAAAGGGAGTAAAAAAGTAACCCATAAAAGCCAAGTTTTTATTATACTCTCTTTCTTTGTAAAATATAACAACAATTAAAGACGAATTAAAACATATAACATAATACTAAACTTACAGTAATTTAATATATTTCTAAAATGTCAGATGTTTTGAGCTTCGATAAGAAACTTCATGCTTTGAAGATTAAATTCTAAAAACATTTGTCAGTCAATTTAGATTTTCGAAATTCGTAGTGAAGTACCTATTATGTATACCGACAGAGTAATTCAAATTTAGAAAATATTTCGCAACATTATCGGGCCGCCGTTGCTAGTAATCAAACTTTTGTAATGATTCCAATTTGAAAAAAACATTAAAATTTCTAAAAATCCGAAATTATACTATAATTATTAATTTTTTTAACGAAAATTTGATATATCTTCTTGATCGTCGCCGCGAGTCTGCTTGCAAAGTTTCAGCTCGATTAGATCACGGGAAAAGGGTCAAAAATCGATCCAAAGTTTTTTCGACGGCAAGTCGGCAAGCAAGCAAGCAGACGCCACGAGTTAATATAAAGGGAGTAAAAATACATATAATTTTCGATTCTTCGACGGTGACGTTTTGAGGGTTTCTATTTTTAAACGCTATTTTCAAACCCAATTCGGTTTCAGCGAGTTATTGAAAAACATTTGACGATGTATATTATTTCATCGTAAATATTTAGCGTTTTCAGTACATAATAAAACCACATTGTTTACGGTGTACAAATACATTAAAAAAACGAGCGAGCCTTACAGAAGTCGCATATGAAATGTAACATTTGACGTCTCACAATTAAAAATATAATTTAAACAGAAATTAACATCAACATTTAAAAAAGCTAAAACACATATATTTATTAATTAGTAAATATACAAGTAAAGAAAATGTATGTGCATTTATTTATTATTGAATTTTGCCGCACTATGTAGGTACCGTATATCAACATACGCATTTTGTTTAGAAACGTGTTTGGTCAATTATGCGTTTTTATTTATTTCCATAGATGACGGTAGTGTGCCGCCATACATATTGTATGAAAACTTTGAATAAATGTTTAAAAATAATCACATGAATTACATAAAATTTGAAAATGTAAATCATTAAGGGTAGATTGTTTACATTAATGTAAAAAAATATATTTATTGGATAGTTTTTAAGACATAAGTCAAAATATATCAAAGTTACAATATCCAAACGCTTGACACCAGCCTCGCAACATATATACAAAATCAGAAGCATTGTTTGGTAGTGTGCGTCTTCGCTGTGATGGCACTTGCCGGACATTGATTTTTTTCATAAACGATGATTTTTATTCCATCGCGCGTGCTCCGCGCGCGCTCATTGGTTAAATGAAATTGCGCGCGTCTTATTTCCTACCACGAAATCGCTGCCACAGATTGCAGGAAAGCGAGAGGAAAGATGATACACATCAAAAATCTGAATACCGCGGTAAATAATTATTTTTAACCGTTTTTTAAAAACAATATTGCAAATTGCAACATAACCGAAAACGAAATCAAACTCAAAACATTTTATGAACAATAAATTATCATTCGGGAGCGTGGTCAAGTCGATTAAGGTACAGATACACATGCTTATTAGTCTCACGCCACTTAGTGGCATGCTCATAAATCAACCGGCGGTTGTATGGCTAGTGGCACGCTCGTTACTAGCAATGTGCGTACACACATGCCACTAATAAGCAAGGCCTAGAGAAGGTCGATACTGGCCTTTTTTTTTTTTAATAAAGACATATCTTGAGGCGGGGACAGTGAATGGTTTTGTTCGAGCGGCCGTGCCACTGCGGAACAGCACGGTCCTGCTTGTTAGTTGAAAAAAATGTCAACCTGGTGACGATTGAGTAGGACCGATATGGAAGCTTTTGCTCTTAGAACGGTCCTGGGTAAGCGGTGGGTACCATTCACTGCGCATGCTCACGTGCCACTAAATAAGCATGTGTATCTGTAGCTTTACGGTTTCCCATATGCTTGGAAGACGATCAATTTCGTCGCGTGCTAATAGTGTCCTGGTGGTGAAACTTGTAACGTCCGCTTTGAAAGCCGCCAGAATCCCAAATCTGAATATCACCAGATTTGAAACGAACAAACCACTCTCGTCACGCCTTTTCGCTAATCGTTCCTTTGCCGAAAAGATAGTTGAGATCGCGAAATGACTCGGCAGCTTTCCATCCTTTCTCAAAGTAGTACACCATATTGCGGCGTGTGTGGTTTTCGATGCGCTTTTAATTTCCTAACCCGCTTGCATAAGATTATGACAAAGTTTATTTTTTAAAGGTGATACAAATTATTGTATGATTTTGTAGTGAGGGTGAATGTAAAAGTTGCACCTAAGAGTGTAACAGAGCCAGTCTACAACGCTATACAGGTGGATTCCTGCCTTGATTATGAGTTGAAAATGTTCAAGAAACCACAGTTATGGAGATATGCAATATCAAAGTTTGCATTTTTTTCAACATTTCTGACTTAATTTTTGAAAAACGTTGAACCACCGTTACAAAAACACCGTTGTGTCGCTTACAAAAAATTCATTCGTTACAATACAAGTCAAATAAAAATGAAAAAAATTTTTTTTGCAAGATTTTATAATTTTTTGACTTGTATTTAAACGAGTGAATTTTTCTTAGCGATATTTGTAACTACAATGATAGATCGACGTTTTGAAAAAAAATAGTCAGAAATATTGAAAAAAAAAGTGCAAACTTTGATATTACATATCTCCATAAGTATTGATATTAGGCTTCTTCAACATTTTCGAAAGAAGGCAGAAATCCACATGTAAAGTACTGTGGATTATAGGTCGACCACAATCAAAAGACCATTCCCTAGCTTTGTCCGGTAAGAAGAAAGCGGGGGTTGTTGGCAAAAGTTGCCTGGCAAGCCCATATTACAAACCTCAATATGATACTCCATATAAATATATATTTTTTAGTTTATAAAAGGTTACTTACTTACTAAACTTCTTTTGTGTTCATTTTTTGCATCGTAACAACACATATTTTTTTCGGACATTCTTTCGAATGCGGTCTAGCTATAGCTCTGTTACACCCTGTACATTATCTTGGCATTACGTAACATTACTATTACCAAAGTATTGGGGACAAATCTGGGTGAAATTCGACGATGCCACGTCCACGCGATGTGTTACATCATATATATAATCCTATTTGAAGAATTAACAACACATTCAAACATTTCAGAGTACGTATAGTATATGGCGAGACATTCACATACTCGTATATCAAATCAACCTACAAAAGGAAGAATTTTCACACTTTTCATACAAAAAAATAATACTGTAAATAAGTACTGATACGCGGTAGAAGTTATATTTCTTTGGCGTGATTGTGATAGTTGATGTTCACATATTGGTTAAGAATGTATATCCTTATAATAATAAAATACCTAGGGAGATGATAAATATAACTGATAACTCAGAATATTTTTTGAGTTTGTTCAAATCTTTCAGAACAGTGCTGGATTTATGTCACAGAGACATTATTAATCAATTAATGTATATTATAGATATCTCACAGAGATGAAACTGTATTTCTTATGGGAAAGTAGGTATAGAAGTCGTTTGGGTGTACATAGGACTTAAGATAGGTCATAAGTCCTATGTACACCCAAACGACTTCTATACCTACTTTCCCATAAGAAATACAGTTTCGTCTCTGTGAGATTTCTATAATGTACATTAATAACTGATAACATTTAAATGTGGTAAACTTATTAATATTTGTTTTGAAGTGGCACAAACGTAACTATTGGTTTGTGATAGGTAAAATAAGAGATAAATGTCTTCGAATCGACGTCTCATGACGATTCAAAGACATTTATCGCTGCAGCATCGCAGACATATGGTGTGATGAATCAAAAAACGTGTGGATTTTCAAAAAAGTCCAAGTGCCTACCAACTTTCATGTTATATCGATTTTCGGCCTAAAACGGTTCCGTATTCAAACGATTTTAAATTATACAACTTTATTAGCCGCATTGAATGTAGAATGACTGAATGTGTTTTTTGTTTTAAAAACAAATATCTGACAATTACGTAGTTTTTGCAAAAACATCGACAATAACGTGAAATCCTAATGCACACCTAAAATCGTAATTAAACAGTTCAGGTGTTAAACGATCGAATAACAAAACAGCAAAAAACGATATAAAATACACTACAAAAAATGATTCTAATAGAAAAATACAAAATGTTCATATTGATCACGTGAAAAAATATAGAGCTAAAAGTAAATTCATGAAAGCACAAAAAATTATAATTTAGCACGACAAACTGTAAAATATTGAATAAAATAAAAACAAGCTGGAAATCACTTAAACACAATGCATCAATATACTAATTTTCAATTCAATAATCATTTGTCAGCTTTTGAATTGGATTGAATCGTCAAGATTGTTCCTCGATTTAAATTATTTATATTACTGGAACATTAATTTAGTGAGTAAAATTTTGAGAGTTTAATGGATGCGCGCATTTTGTGGTCTCGCATTCCCGCTACATGTATTTCCGCTACGATGTACACCCTGAGCGTGCGCAACTTCCGTTACAATAAAAAGTTACAATCAACGAAAATATAATAGCAAAATGATTTTATTTGATAAATCTATTCGTGTTATTTTACGTAAATTTCTCGATAAATTACACATTGATTTTCGTCTCTTTCGAGTGCATCCAATGCAAGTACCTACTTAGATATTTTGATCCATTGTCGATCGATATGTTCCGCATTCAAAATTATTGCGACAGGTTTGAATCTCGATGTCTGCATTTGTTTAAAATAATTTATTGAAGTACACCCCGTTGCCGTTTTCTGATGCGTTTGTTCCATAATTACACGGCATATTTTACTCCAAACGACGGCCAACATTGTTTGGTTGCCACGCGACGAAAATTATTGTACAGGCGTACCAGACCTACTCCACAATACTTGAAAGTTAAATTCCTATCTAAATGATGAGCCTAAAATATTTATAAAAGCATCAGTGTCCTAATATCAAGAGTTAGGGAGATTTTTTTCAATATTTCTAATTTATCTTCTGTAAACCGTAGGACTATCATTACAGTTACTTATTTACAAATTAATACCCTCTAATGCACATAAAACAAAATGATTAAAACCTTGCAGAAATTTTAACCAGTCTTTTTTGCAGGGTTTTAATATTTTTTAGGTTATTTATAACCAATTTTAAAAGTATTATTTAGAGTTGTGAGGTAAGAATTGATTACACGATTTAATGTGACGAAGACTAAAAAGTAGAAAATGATATTACATTAAAAAACACGCTTTAAATAAAAAAATGACTACAAAGGAGATAAATATATTAGCCACAGAACTAAGATCGATCACAGTTTACGCATGTTTTTTTTAAATATAATTAATAGGTAGCGTTTTCAAACATATCCTTTAAAACAATTATTTAACAATAAATCATTTATAAATGAAATACTGCTAACATAGTTTTATAGTCAGTAGCCAAGCTAATACAAGTATATCATAGTCTAAACAGTTATAACATATTAATAACCGCAATATTTATCGATCACATAAAAATTTCATCCATTCGTTTAACATGGTCTAAAAATAAAATATATTCCCACTAATTCATATATTATCTTTACACCATCAACCAACGAATTATTAAAATGTTCATTGACGCAATGAAAAAATTAAATTAACCCTGTTAAATTGTTAAAACTAAAAAGTAATATTTAATCATAAAATTAGTGTGGAATTTTGAAGATTGCCGCCCTATTTGAAAATATATTTACGTTTTATAAAGTTGGATCGCTAATATGTGCATAGTTGTAAGATGGCAAATACGTTAATATTACTTAAAATTGTTTTTCATTACATTTATAAGTCTCGACCATGTAAAAAAATTTGAATAGGAACGCGGAGCTGGCATTATTTTATATAGGTACCTACCTACCCTTATCGTGAGTAAGAATGAGAACACAGATAGTTACTTTAGTTTATTTGAATAAAAAAAACGTATCCCTTAATAAAAATAATAAGAAAATGTAGCTTATTATACGGACCGTCAAATTTTATTTCAATTCACTGATAAAAAAAAAAACACTTTCAAAAGTTTCACAAAACACATGTTCTTGTGTAATTAATACACGCGAGAAATTTAAAGTCTATTATATATAAATACATTTCTAAAATATTATTAAAGAATTCGTTTACGTAAGGCTAGGAATGAAATATATAAAATATCATTCAGACATATCACTGTTAATAATTCGCGAAACGGCGGAAAAAAACCAACTGACAGAAGTCCGGCGTCCGCGAGAAGTAAACAAGTAATGCCGGTTTGGACAGAATATTTGACAGCTGTTTAAGCGGAAGCCATAAATATTTGACATTTCACAATGAAATACGAATTATAAACAATCCGAATGATAAAATACAATACACGCCAGTTACTTATTTCATACTCCCGGCGGAATTGCAATATCTTTCGAGATGTACGAATTACCGTATCGCGCGATTCGGGTATCTCGTAAAAGCGCGCGCACACCCACAAAACGTGTAGCCAACATTAAAATCGATAATGAAGTACTAGGTAGGTAGGTGAGTGTGTCAACACGCAGACGCACAAGAATTAAAGGAGTTTCGTTTTTTCATTACGAGATTCATCTGACGTGACCGGAAGACAGATGATAATGATGTATCCATAGGTGTGTTGAACCTAAATCCGATTGAAGCTCAGCTTAACAAAAGCTGAATTTTTAAAAAGCATTTAATTTAAAAAAAGAATTCCTTACAGAAAAATTAGTAAAATTACATTTTCTCCAACAAAATTACTCATGTGGCAACCCTAACAGTTATAGAAAATAATATTTTGTTTTTAGAACCAATAATCATAGATAAGATAATACAAACCAATAATACACAAAACATAAAAGATAAATTACATAAAATTTGGCACATACCTTGTGTTTCTTTGAGTAACTTGGATGTGGACGTGTGTCCTGCAAGTTCCGCAAGAAGTAATGGAGTCTGACCAGTCGAGTCCCTTAGATTCCATGAGGCTCCGGCCACCAGAAGTTCTCTAACATTTTCAGTTTCCCCTCTTTCAGCTGCTATGTGAAGTGGAGTCTGCAGAAAAACAAATACTCTAATGGTATCAGGAAAAAATACTTCATGCATACAATCCTAAATAATCCATTATTTTGTTTTAATAGATTATAATAATATTAAGATTCTATAGATAATATATTTTAAAAGACACATTCTTGACATAATAGCCAGTTTACATAATGAAGTAATTAATTAAAATAGCAATAATATTTCTGTATATTTACCATGACTGAGCTTAAATTTTGTATTTTGATTGTATATTTTTTTATTTATTTATTTATGGTTTTTGTGTTTAATTCGTAGAACTCCATATTTATATTTAGCGAAATTTAAAATAAATTAAATTTTAATAATTATCATTAATGAAATTCAAAATTAATATAATATTGATTAAAATTTAATTTATTTTAAATTTCACTAAAAATAATTGTATATTGATTAATTACTATTAGAAGATTGCACACTTAAATAATTGTTGTTTAATTATTTAAAAAAAAAACACACAATCCACACTGTGCAGCAAAGGTCATAATTTTTGACAGTATAATTTAAAACAACATTAAGTTTTTTAAACATAGATTTAAAAAAAGGAAACAAATAGGTTTTTTAAAAAGTGGATAGAAGAATTTTATATTTAAGTTAACACAGGACGTGGGATTGGTGAATGTACATAAATTATAAAATGTTTTTTCTATTTGGTAGGTTTCTGTTAGTTATTTATTTAGTACTAACAGTCCGTACTGGCGTTGCCCGTGTTAAAGATTTAGTTAAAAAGAAGTTTGTGGGGGGGAAGGTTCCATTATTTTGCAAAGCCTCGAAATAATACCAATTTTTCCATTTAATTCAGGCAGGAGGTGAATGGGGAATGTCCAGGAGAGTGGCGTGAAGTGACCACGTTTTCTTCAGGGTTGTAAAATGCAACTAAGAAATGTTTGGTTCATTTCTGTAAAAATTATTCATGTGTATGATTGTATTTTATTTTTGGAAGATAGCCAAATGATAAATAACATAATAATCAATATTCTATTAGGTAAAGAAAAATAAAAAATAAAAATTATCTGTCAATCTTCACTTGCATGTTTCCACAATATTTCTCAAAGGCCAAAGAATTTGAATTTTCAAAAAAGATGACTTATTACAAAGAAACAGAAAACAATTATTGCAAGGGATAGGAGCTATATTTCCTATATCTTGAATCCAGTACATTCTAAATTAGTTATCCTCGGTGACTACATTTAAAACACTTCTTTAATTTTTTTTGGATATTGCTATCTTTGCTTTCATACCCCTCATATCGTGTTCATAAATATGTACATTCACCTGAATATATTGTGCATTGTATTGTAATTATTTAATATTGCGAACTATTTGTAAAATAACCTTGCAGTTGCCACGTGGCCCACAAGCCTTGTTAGGATTGGCTCCGGCACCAAGAAGAATGGGAAGACACCGGGACTTCTCACATGCTGCAGCAGCATGCAGGGCAGTCCTTCCCCATCCATCTGCTGCATCCACTAGTCCACCTTCGCTGCTCACAAGGTCCTCCACCAGCTCCGCATTGTCCCATAATGAAGCCTAAAATGATTACAGCTGTTGTACTCGTACACTCTCATTCTCATTCTTAGCTAGGTATATATTCCATAGACTATTATCCCCTTTCTTCTCTTTCCTAATCTATCTCCTGACATCTTCATATTTCTTCTTCTAAAATTAAATCTTTTCTAATATTAAAAATTAATATTAAAGGTAGCATTCAGTTTAATCTGAATGCTAAAAGTTACCTAATAAATTTATATGCTTTAAGTAAACCATTTATTGCACCATAGCAAAAAGGAATCAAGTACAGCCTATTTCTATTGGTGATCCATGTTGTGCCCTACCCAACTAGTGTCTACGGAATTGATATCCATATAATCTTGTATGCCTTATATAGTGATAACAGAAAACTGCCGATAATTATTATTTTGAATAAAAATATTTAAAAGATATAAAATTACACCGCGACACCAAATCTTTCTATTGAAAAAAATAGCATAACATTATGTATTTTTTGTAATGGGAGCTCAAAAATCTTCTGGTATACACAGTTTTTGAGAATATGCAGTTGTTGAAAAAAAATGACAATTAGCATAATTTGAAATATCAATTATCCATATTTCGAATGTCTATCCGTAATATACTGGAATTACAACAACAACATTGACGATAACTAGCTGCTAATGAGGCCCGAGCTCCCAAGCGTCACATCAATCAGCAAGCGGCTCAAGTGATACGCAGGGGTCCTTATTAATTATTATTGTCCTATTATTTTTCACAAGTTTATGACTAGTTATAAAATATTTATCTTATTGATAAATTGATCTTCATTTTTTATTTAAAAATATTTCTTTAAATGTTGTGATACTGTTCTTTAACTTTTTCAATAGCTACAATTCATGTTGTTAATATTTCAAAGTTCTAAGTCATTATAATTCCTACTTCAGTGCCTTGTACATTCTCAATGATGTTTAAGTTGATGATTAGTAAGTCTAGATTAATCAACCTATTTCATGACTTAAACTTTTCAAAAACAAATGCTGATTGACTTTTTGAAATAGAAATAAATCTATTATATTATGGAAGAAAGATGTCAGGAATTTGAAATGTATCTTTATTAGACGATAATATAGTATTCGCCACATTCATTAGAAGAACTTAAGCTTTCAATGGGGGCTCTTTATTGAGTTTTTGAAGTTCAATTTAATTGCTTGTACAGTCCACATGGAAGAAAGAATCACATGAAACTATTGCTTGATAAAATAATATACAATGAGAATTTGTGTGATAATCTGAGTTGTAGCATTGCTTGCAAGTCCCAAAATATATTCCATTTTTTTTCTTCCTAATTGCATGGAACAGATAGACTTCCTCTCCAAAATGGTGGGTGATAGGCAAATTCAAGTCAGATTCAGAATCAACACATTTGAATCTATCATCCTTGTATCATGAAATATGTTACAATAAAAATATGAATATTACTGCAAATTGGCGAGCTACATTAGTTTTCTACTGTATTATATGTGGGGTATAAAAGCAGGGGAAGCAATATCCAAAAAATTAAAAAAATGTTTTGTATACTGTCACCGAGGATAACTAATTTAAAATGTACTGAATTCTAAATTTTATGCATCTATCCCTTCCAAAATCATATTTCCTATAAATTTATAGGCTATGTTTTCTATAAAATCTCGAATTTAGTATGTTAAAAATTTGTAAACTGCGATGATTGCATTCAGTTTATTTGTACATTGCCTTTGCTTTTATACCCCATATGTGTGCTTTGTCATAATACTAATAATATTTATAAAAAGCCTTGAATATTGTGAGGCATAACTTATATTCAATCCTCTCTGGGCATTTAAGCCAGTGAAGGTTTTGAAATTGGTGTGAGATACGTGCAGACTTCGAAACGCCGGTAACGAGTCTTGCGGCGGCATTGTTGGTAAAAAAACACTAAAATGTTTTTATGTCAAACAAGTTTATACATACTATAATATAAAGTAGAACAAAATGTACAAAAACGTGGACAATAATAAATTAGACAAGACTACACTGCGAACAAAATACAGTAAGATAAAAATAAAAATTTAATATAAACAAAGGATGAAAGTAAAAAAGTAGAATACAAGGGAAAATTAAGTGAAATATGTAGTAATATTCAATGACACTGTTGTGTTATTTATTATACAGGATGGTTCTAACCCTTTAAATAGCTTCTGCGCGGGGGAGTTTGGTGCATGAAAATTTAGTCACAATGGATCGTTTCATGGGGGAACAATGCGTGCAGTACAATTTTATAAAAACAATGATTCTTATACGATTGTTCGGTGCCTGCGCTCACTACCGATTACACAGTGTGAAGCAATGTTTGAGTGTTAATTAAATTAAATCATGGCTCAGGAAGTTTGAGGAAACCGGTTCAACGCTAATAACAAAAATAAAACTGGGCAGCCACGGAGCAGGAGAAGCGAAGAGAATGAAGCGGATGTTAATGAGTCTTTACGAGAAGGCCCGGGTGTCGACTCGCAAGCATTATGCTGCTATAGCGATACCAAGATTTACTTCGCGTTGGAATTTTGAAACCACCCACATAAGATCTAATTGGTGCAATATTTAAAATTCGATGATTGGATTTCACAAAAAAACATAGTCGAGACAATGTTCGAGCAGTTCACCAATTTTAACAATATTATGTTCTCCGATGAAATCCATTTTCATTAGAATGGGCATTTTAAGCAGAATTGAAGGTTCTGGAGTAGAACCCCAAACTCAAACATCAAAGGCCTCTCCATTCTCAAAAAAGCAACAATTTGGGTGGCTATGTCATCAAAGGGCATTTTCGATCATCATTTATTAGGTTCCTACCTACCTATGTGAGAGATTCGAACGCCAGCATTTAGTGAACATTTAGATGATATTGTTTTCAAGACACAATTTTCCCATTTCTGCTCTGTCAGTAATAAGTGCAAAAACTTACGGCTTAACTGCATAAATTATGTTTTTAATATTTGTAAGTTTTTTTAATCCCATTTCGTGAACCCGGGATATTACTTTTATTGTGAAATATTTTTTCATCAATATGCTAATATTCCAATATGATAATAATAAAAGATACATTTTATTGAATAATCATTTTACTACAGTTTCAGGAAACTAGCAACCAGAAGTTAAATTTATTTCCACGTATCTCGTGATATCTCTAGACCGATTTAGACATGTAGATTTTTTTGTTATGTCCAATCCCAATATTATTATCTAAATAAACAAAAAACATGTTGGGTATTTTTTGTACTGATATGGTACCTTACATGCGTTTCAGTACAAATAGTGCAATTTTTGTGGTTGAATTTATATGTATTATTTTATTAAATTAGTATAGAAAATAATGAAATGTGAATCGGCAATGTAATGGACAACAAACTATGGTAAAGAAATTATTATACAATTAGAGGTAATAAATATCTGATAAGAATTCCCAGACATGATTTTATTTTCTTCACATTTCAATTTTCAATGTTTCAAAATTGTTTACAAGACCATTCAAATTTTGATTAGTGTGAATTGATGCTTGGTGCTAGAAAGTGACCCAGTTAAGACATCCTACTCTTATTTTATCTCATGAATAATTGGTCTCAATTAAAATAACTAATTTTAAAAACATTAATGTACAATTAACATCATCCTATGTTGAAAAATGATGTTGATATAAACAGATAATCAGACTTGTATTAGACATTTTGAATGTTGGATGTTATATTTATTAATAATTATATTTTCAAAAATACTTTGGATAATTTTGTGAGCATAATAATGATATTTTATTTTGTTATCTTATTAACAAAATAAAAATTGAATAAAAAAAAAGATTAATCATGCACTAACAATATATTAAAATTTTCAGAATCAAAGCGATTCCACAGTGCAAAATAGCCCCCGATTACAAAA
The DNA here is from genome assembly GCA_016648135.1 of Agrypnia vestita. Classification (NCBI taxonomy): domain Eukaryota; kingdom Metazoa; phylum Arthropoda; class Insecta; order Trichoptera; family Phryganeidae; genus Agrypnia; species Agrypnia vestita. The sequence goes on along the minus strand of JADDOH010024379.1, from coordinate 6,253 downwards.
CATACATTTTGAGAAGATAAAAGTAAAATATATATTTAGCAAAAACTTATATATAAGTTTATATTTAACATTTATATACGGCAGGTTTGTTTTATTCTGTGTTTTTTAATATGTAATCACATATTTTTAACACGAAGTGAGCGAAACAAATAGTGCGTAAAAAATAAATTACTACAAGGATTACATTGGAATTTATGTAATATGTAATGGTTTATAAATCAATATAAGTAAGGAAATAAACTAATAATGATCATAGTAAAAACCTGATGTAATAATCTTCCAGGAAAATTATCTTCTTCCGGAGAAAGATCCATTTCATTAGTGGTAAATTTTTAATTAAATAAATAAACCAAAATTCGAGAATTTAACATGCATGACAGAGTATTCATGCTTGAACACTTTTATTTCGAATTCTAAATATGCCGAAGAACGTAAATAATAAACCATAAGCATTTTCGTTACTTAAATAACAGCACAACATAATATGTTGAATTCATCGAATCTAATACAATAATAGTAGAGAACAGCGAATAGTGGGAAAGAGTGGGGTTTCCTTTTCACTTCCATTCAAGTTTGACAGATGGATGCATTTGACAGCTGCGCATCGAACACATAGTGTTGCTAGTTAATAAAATACCATCAAGTATAATTTATTTTGATAGGATGAATCAAACCTAATTTTTGTGAGTGAACACAGAATATAGTGAGTGAATGCTAACTCTAACTTCTGCTTTATAAAATATAATAATATAATTTTTTGTAAAGCTAGTCAACCAAACATAAAATTAATAATTTATCAGGGAGATGTAGTAAAAGTCTATTATTCATCTTTGCCGCATTGCTTTCATACTTTTTGAAAGCATGACTTGATGGCCTCGGGCAGAGATTGGTTTAGAATTCAGTAATCGAGGATGCTTGGTGTTTGAATGTTTCAAATGGAACACTTCATAATAAACTTTATCTTTTAAAACAGCATCAATTGAGAAGTTAAGAAAAGTAACCCATAAAAACCAAGTTTTTACAATACTCCCTTTCTCATTTTCGGGTTTCGTGTCTACCATATAAGTCGGAATCTACACACAACTTACTGAGTTGTATGAAAAACGATCAAAATTTTGAAAAATCCAAAATTATACTATAATTTTTTTTAAACGAAAATTTGATAGATCTTCTTGATCGTCGCCACGAGTCTACTTGCAATGTTTCAGCTCGATTAGATCACGGGAAAGGGGTTAAAAATCGATTCAAAGTTTTTTCGTCAGACAAGCAGACAAGCAAAGTGAGTTTAGAGTGTACTGAATTTTAGATTTTATGTATCTATCCATTCCAAAATCTTTTTTCCTATAAATTTGTACCCATAAAACTCAACGTCTGTATGTTCTCTATACAAATCTACACCGTTTCTTCGATTCGACTCAAATTTTGCATACATATGCATTAGGACCCGGCGGGTAACAAAGGCAACATTTCCCCCCTCCCTTTTACCCCTTCCACCCATGATATATTTTTATTGCAAATCTGTACCGTTCGACCGATTGGACTCAAAATTTTAAAACTTATTCTTTAAGATCCGGCGGGTTACATAGGCGACATTTTCCCTTTCCCCTTTTACCCCTTCGCCGCCCCCTGATATATTTTCAATGCAAATCTATACCGTTCATCCGATTGGATTCAAAATTTGGAAACTTACTCTTTAGGACCCGGCGGGTAACATAGGTGACATTTTCCCCCTCCTCTTTTACACCTTCCCCCGATATATTTATAATGCAAATCTGTACCATTGGACATATCGAACTCAAAATTTGGAAACTTATTCTTTAGCACTAGGTGAGTAATACAGACATTCCCCCATCCCTCTTCACCCCACCCCCTCCTCTAGATATATTCTCTGTACAAATCTACATCGTTTGATCGATCTGACTCAAATTTTGACACGTAGGAACCCAGTGGGTAACATAGATCACATTTCCCCCTCACCATTTACCCCACTCCCCCCTCCAGTGATATATTTTCGATGAAAATCTGTACCTTTTGACCGATCTGTCCCAAATTTGTATATTTATTCTTTAGGACCAGTAGGGGTAATATAGGTGACATTTCCTATTCGCCCTCTAACCCATCCCTTCCCCCAGATATATTTTCTGCACAAATCTACACCGTTTCACCGATTGGACCCAAATTTTGCTTACATATTCCCAATGGAAAAAATGGGCCATATTTATTCCCCAGACATCCTATCCATCCCAGCCTTGATTAAATGGAAACATTGTTTTAATTAGAGGCTTTGCAAAACAATGGAACCTTTGTTTCCCCCACAAATCTATTTTCAACTTAATCCTTAACTCGTGCAACGCTGGGTACGAACAGCTAGTTTCATAAAAAACTGAACTTTAGTAGATTCAAAATTAGTTATCCTCGATATTGCTGCCTTTGCTTTTATATCCCTCAATTTTAGATTTGTGACTAAAGCATGAAAATTAGTCCAAGAAATTTAAATATTTTAACGTTCAATTAATTTAACAATTGAAAAAATGAAGATATGATGATGTCAAAAGCTAGAATGAAACAGCTATGTAGAAATGTCAATGTTAAACAGAATATCTTTAGAGTATTTCTAATCTAAAGTGTATTAAAAAAATAGCAACTGATTTTAAATATAGGTAAGCAACAACTAAAATGTTACATCACTTTATTTCACTTGTAATTTTTCAACCAGAATTAAAAAAATTATAAAGATTTGCATCATATTCCTACCTACAAATCTTGATTAAAAAAATACTTATCAAAGTCCAAAGAAGTATTTCAAAGAGTAATAAAACAATTCAAAATAAAATGTGGATTTAATGACATTTAATAAAAGCTAACAAGAATAAAATTAACACTTCGGTATTGTAAATGTATGAATAATAGGAGTCCATGATAACACTGCATCTTTACCATATTTTTTTATATCACTAATTCCATCACGACTAATAGTGTCTGTATCTTTACCAAAAACGAATAGTTTTGGAATGCTGCTTACTTCATGCATATACATGAGCTCCAAAATTTTCGGTTCATCATATTGAATTGCAACCCAATTCCCATGCTTTTGAAAGGCAGCTAGCATTTTCTCTTCTGTCTCATCCATTGAAATAAAAATTATTTCTACAGGCAACCTTCTGTTTTGTGATATTTTATACATATCTTTTAATATTTCTAATATGTCTGATCTTTCATCAAACAAAGCAGAAAAGTAAAAAATAAAGACAGTTGTATTTTTAAAATGATCAATAGCTACCTCCTCAGATCTTTTATTTATTAATTTAGCATCATTTAGGTAATCCATTTATTAAATTTACTAAGTAATGCAATATAAATTACATTTAGAAAAGTAATGTTTCATTCTGTCATGAACAAAAACAAATGAAAGAAGAATTTTAAATTTAAGAAAGCACTCAGCACTATAAACATAATATATTGCACCGTTTGTAAAAAAAGCACATTTTTATCCACCTACAAATTACATGTTTACATTGTATGTATACTCTATAGGTCAACCGCCAAGAGGTTTTGTATGAATAATGCAAAAATATATATTTCTCTCAGTTGACCTATATTACAGAGAAACTTGGGAGAAATATTATATTAATTAATTTGAAATATACTGATAGGTGACCTTATTATTCTGAAGGAATAGTTTTCAATTAAAAAACATCCAAACTAATCCATTTCTACTGTTAGAAATTTGAAAAAAACTGTAATTTTGCTTTTGTATGCAAACTGTAATTTGAAGTATAGATGTCTTGTGTGTTAAATTTTTTTCACAAAAACGGCGTAACGTATGTCTTGCATGCCCATCTCAAGACAAGTTATAAATTAACTAAATTACCATTACAATGTTATCCGCAGGGGTAGGCAGAGGGAGGAACACCACTCTTCTGTCCTGATACACAACGCTTGCTTCATACATATTCATACCAGAGGTGGGTAGTTCGCGAATGTACGGGTCAGTTGCAATGAATTTTTTTTTAAATAGAGATGCGAACACGGAATGCGCATCGCATCAATATTACGTTAATGATACTTAATTACATAACGAAAAGTGAACTTACTCATATTACGGGATATACAGTAGCCGGCAAACATCTTGAAATTTTACGGCGTAGTGGGGGAAGTTTGCACATGTACCATTCCACCAACGAGACCCAAATTTTGTCTTCTGCGCATTCCCCCACTACGCTAAAGAATTTCAAGAAGTTTGCCAGCAACTGTACCTTAGTTTCAAATTGTAATCAACTTTGTATAATATCAATATACATACCTTGTAAAACTCTGTAAAAAAAAATATTCAAATGATTAGACATATGTTTCATTGTACAGTAAAACCCCGTTAATTCGAACCCCGATAATTTGAAATTCGCCATAATTCAAAATTTTTAAAACACACAAGTCCCAAAATACTAATTTCATAGTAGATTAACCCCGATAATTCGAAAACTCCGATAATTCGTAATTCGAAATAATTTTTAGCTCATTGCGCCATAAATCAATACGTTTTAGTTCTCATAATCCGAATTTTTTTTGAAATATGACGAAATTGAAAAAATCAATTTTTTTCGCAAGTGAGAACAACAGATATGTCAATTTCGGATACTTTAGTAATAGAAATGTGGCGGTATTTGTACTAGCATGATAAATATTGCGTTTATTCTCTTGAAATATGATAAAATGCCGACGTTTTTCTCAAAATTAATGTTTTTTTTAATGAGTTTGACGATATTTGGCGAATTTTGCATTGTATCGCCTTTTTAAATTTTTCAAAATAATTTTTAGTCCCTTGCGGCATAAATTAATGAAATTTAATTCACAAAATTCTATTATTTTTATAAATTTGACAAAATTGTAAAGAATATTTCGACATTTTCGCAAGTGGGAACATCAAATATATTAATATCGGGTACTTTGATTAAATGTTAGTCTTCCACAAAAATACAGACTTTTTCAATAAATTAATGACTTTTTTCACAAGTTTTACGAATTTTAGCAAATTTCGCAATTGTATTGCGTTTTTTAATTTTTTTGTGCATTGAATTTCGAATTAACGGCGTTCCGCGTAATTCGAAATGTTTTTTTTGGGTCCCTTGAATTTCGAATTAACGAGGTTTTACTGTAATAGAATTGTAGTTTAGCCTTTTTCTCCATATTGGATATGAAATTCATTGATACATTAATCTCCAATGAACAGTAAGCCAAAGACTAAAAAGAGTACCGAGCCAAGTGGGCTATATCGTTCGATCGAATGGGTCTAAAAGACCTTTCTTTTTGATGACACAGATTATGATACATATCCTCTGATTAAACAGGTCTTACCCACGTCTAATTCATGTACCTTTGCATGCAAGCTCGATAGTTGAGACTCTTAAGAGCCTGTTGTATTAAATTGAATTATAGTAATTTTCTGTAAAAACCATAGATTTTTAAGAAAACAGGTTGATTGGTAATATCAGAAAAATCCATGGTTTGAACAAAAGATTATTATAAACCAAGTTGATGTAACCAGCCCTAACAGTACCTAGTACCTTGATCATCAGGCGTTGCCAAAACTTGCTGCCCAATTATTATTTATGTACAAATTATTTTATAAACATTGTAAATATGTATTTTGCAGTCAATAATTATAAATCTCCTTGCATGGCAATTTATAAACATGCAAAAGTTTTGATCAAATTTTTTCAGCAGGTTCTCGACTTAGACTCATGACCAGATAATTATTTTTTTTATTCTTTTCATTGGAGCAATTCTTTCATGTAGGAAAAACTCGAAATTTAAAGGACCCAAAATAAACATTTCGAATTATGTTAATTTCGAACCCTGTTAATTTGAAATTCTAGGTAAAACCCATGAAAAAAGCCATTAATTTTGTAAAAAATGTTTGTATTTCTGCATATTTCAAGAAATCACTTTGAAAATGCAATATTAATTAGCTATTACAAAGATCACAATATTTCTAATAGTACATACATATATCTGATATTGAAATATTAGTTATACTGACTTGCGAAAAATATCAAAATATTTATTAAATTTTGTCAAATTTCAAAAAAAAATTGATTTGTGCATTACCGGGAATTTCGAATTATAGGGGTGAATTTATTGTGAAATACTTTTGGGACTTATGGGTTTTAAAAATTTCAAATTATGGCGAATTTTGAATTATCGGGATTTTACTGTACAGCAGAAAGAAATTAATAATACTGAAAATTGAATGCTT
>JADDOH010024378.1:0-70843 GCA_016648135.1 Agrypnia vestita | reverse complement strand
CAAATCTACACCGTTTCTTCGATTCGACTCAAATTTTGCATACATATGCATTAGGACCCGGCGGGTAACAAAGGCAACATTTCCCCCCTCCCTTTTACCCCTTCCACCCATGATATATTTTTATTGCAAATCTGTACCGTTCGACCGATTGGACTCAAAATTTTAAAACTTATTCTTTAAGATCCGGCGGGTTACATAGGCGACATTTTCCCTTTCCCCTTTTACCCCTTCGCCGCCCCCTGATATATTTTCAATGCAAATCTATACCGTTCATCCGATTGGATTCAAAATTTGGAAACTTACTCTTTAGGACCCGGCGGGTAACATAGGTGACATTTTCCCCCTCCTCTTTTACACCTTCCCCCGATATATTTATAATGCAAATCTGTACCATTGGACATATCGAACTCAAAATTTGGAAACTTATTCTTTAGCACTAGGTGAGTAATACAGACATTCCCCCATCCCTCTTCACCCCACCCCCTCCTCTAGATATATTCTCTGTACAAATCTACATCGTTTGATCGATCTGACTCAAATTTTGACACGTAGGAACCCAGTGGGTAACATAGATCACATTTCCCCCTCACCATTTACCCCACTCCCCCCTCCAGTGATATATTTTCGATGAAAATCTGTACCTTTTGACCGATCTGTCCCAAATTTGTATATTTATTCTTTAGGACCAGTAGGGGTAATATAGGTGACATTTCCTATTCGCCCTCTAACCCATCCCTTCCCCCAGATATATTTTCTGCACAAATCTACACCGTTTCACCGATTGGACCCAAATTTTGCTTACATATTCCCAATGGAAAAAATGGGCCATATTTATTCCCCAGACATCCTATCCATCCCAGCCTTGATTAAATGGAAACATTGTTTTAATTAGAGGCTTTGCAAAACAATGGAACCTTTGTTTCCCCCACAAATCTATTTTCAACTTAATCCTTAACTCGTGCAACGCTGGGTACGAACAGCTAGTTTCATAAAAAACTGAACTTTAGTAGATTCAAAATTAGTTATCCTCGATATTGCTGCCTTTGCTTTTATATCCCTCAATTTTAGATTTGTGACTAAAGCATGAAAATTAGTCCAAGAAATTTAAATATTTTAACGTTCAATTAATTTAACAATTGAAAAAATGAAGATATGATGATGTCAAAAGCTAGAATGAAACAGCTATGTAGAAATGTCAATGTTAAACAGAATATCTTTAGAGTATTTCTAATCTAAAGTGTATTAAAAAAATAGCAACTGATTTTAAATATAGGTAAGCAACAACTAAAATGTTACATCACTTTATTTCACTTGTAATTTTTCAACCAGAATTAAAAAAATTATAAAGATTTGCATCATATTCCTACCTACAAATCTTGATTAAAAAAATACTTATCAAAGTCCAAAGAAGTATTTCAAAGAGTAATAAAACAATTCAAAATAAAATGTGGATTTAATGACATTTAATAAAAGCTAACAAGAATAAAATTAACACTTCGGTATTGTAAATGTATGAATAATAGGAGTCCATGATAACACTGCATCTTTACCATATTTTTTTATATCACTAATTCCATCACGACTAATAGTGTCTGTATCTTTACCAAAAACGAATAGTTTTGGAATGCTGCTTACTTCATGCATATACATGAGCTCCAAAATTTTCGGTTCATCATATTGAATTGCAACCCAATTCCCATGCTTTTGAAAGGCAGCTAGCATTTTCTCTTCTGTCTCATCCATTGAAATAAAAATTATTTCTACAGGCAACCTTCTGTTTTGTGATATTTTATACATATCTTTTAATATTTCTAATATGTCTGATCTTTCATCAAACAAAGCAGAAAAGTAAAAAATAAAGACAGTTGTATTTTTAAAATGATCAATAGCTACCTCCTCAGATCTTTTATTTATTAATTTAGCATCATTTAGGTAATCCATTTATTAAATTTACTAAGTAATGCAATATAAATTACATTTAGAAAAGTAATGTTTCATTCTGTCATGAACAAAAACAAATGAAAGAAGAATTTTAAATTTAAGAAAGCACTCAGCACTATAAACATAATATATTGCACCGTTTGTAAAAAAAGCACATTTTTATCCACCTACAAATTACATGTTTACATTGTATGTATACTCTATAGGTCAACCGCCAAGAGGTTTTGTATGAATAATGCAAAAATATATATTTCTCTCAGTTGACCTATATTACAGAGAAACTTGGGAGAAATATTATATTAATTAATTTGAAATATACTGATAGGTGACCTTATTATTCTGAAGGAATAGTTTTCAATTAAAAAACATCCAAACTAATCCATTTCTACTGTTAGAAATTTGAAAAAAACTGTAATTTTGCTTTTGTATGCAAACTGTAATTTGAAGTATAGATGTCTTGTGTGTTAAATTTTTTTCACAAAAACGGCGTAACGTATGTCTTGCATGCCCATCTCAAGACAAGTTATAAATTAACTAAATTACCATTACAATGTTATCCGCAGGGGTAGGCAGAGGGAGGAACACCACTCTTCTGTCCTGATACACAACGCTTGCTTCATACATATTCATACCAGAGGTGGGTAGTTCGCGAATGTACGGGTCAGTTGCAATGAATTTTTTTTTAAATAGAGATGCGAACACGGAATGCGCATCGCATCAATATTACGTTAATGATACTTAATTACATAACGAAAAGTGAACTTACTCATATTACGGGATATACAGTAGCCGGCAAACATCTTGAAATTTTACGGCGTAGTGGGGGAAGTTTGCACATGTACCATTCCACCAACGAGACCCAAATTTTGTCTTCTGCGCATTCCCCCACTACGCTAAAGAATTTCAAGAAGTTTGCCAGCAACTGTACCTTAGTTTCAAATTGTAATCAACTTTGTATAATATCAATATACATACCTTGTAAAACTCTGTAAAAAAAAATATTCAAATGATTAGACATATGTTTCATTGTACAGTAAAACCCCGTTAATTCGAACCCCGATAATTTGAAATTCGCCATAATTCAAAATTTTTAAAACACACAAGTCCCAAAATACTAATTTCATAGTAGATTAACCCCGATAATTCGAAAACTCCGATAATTCGTAATTCGAAATAATTTTTAGCTCATTGCGCCATAAATCAATACGTTTTAGTTCTCATAATCCGAATTTTTTTTGAAATATGACGAAATTGAAAAAATCAATTTTTTTCGCAAGTGAGAACAACAGATATGTCAATTTCGGATACTTTAGTAATAGAAATGTGGCGGTATTTGTACTAGCATGATAAATATTGCGTTTATTCTCTTGAAATATGATAAAATGCCGACGTTTTTCTCAAAATTAATGTTTTTTTTAATGAGTTTGACGATATTTGGCGAATTTTGCATTGTATCGCCTTTTTAAATTTTTCAAAATAATTTTTAGTCCCTTGCGGCATAAATTAATGAAATTTAATTCACAAAATTCTATTATTTTTATAAATTTGACAAAATTGTAAAGAATATTTCGACATTTTCGCAAGTGGGAACATCAAATATATTAATATCGGGTACTTTGATTAAATGTTAGTCTTCCACAAAAATACAGACTTTTTCAATAAATTAATGACTTTTTTCACAAGTTTTACGAATTTTAGCAAATTTCGCAATTGTATTGCGTTTTTTAATTTTTTTGTGCATTGAATTTCGAATTAACGGCGTTCCGCGTAATTCGAAATGTTTTTTTTGGGTCCCTTGAATTTCGAATTAACGAGGTTTTACTGTAATAGAATTGTAGTTTAGCCTTTTTCTCCATATTGGATATGAAATTCATTGATACATTAATCTCCAATGAACAGTAAGCCAAAGACTAAAAAGAGTACCGAGCCAAGTGGGCTATATCGTTCGATCGAATGGGTCTAAAAGACCTTTCTTTTTGATGACACAGATTATGATACATATCCTCTGATTAAACAGGTCTTACCCACGTCTAATTCATGTACCTTTGCATGCAAGCTCGATAGTTGAGACTCTTAAGAGCCTGTTGTATTAAATTGAATTATAGTAATTTTCTGTAAAAACCATAGATTTTTAAGAAAACAGGTTGATTGGTAATATCAGAAAAATCCATGGTTTGAACAAAAGATTATTATAAACCAAGTTGATGTAACCAGCCCTAACAGTACCTAGTACCTTGATCATCAGGCGTTGCCAAAACTTGCTGCCCAATTATTATTTATGTACAAATTATTTTATAAACATTGTAAATATGTATTTTGCAGTCAATAATTATAAATCTCCTTGCATGGCAATTTATAAACATGCAAAAGTTTTGATCAAATTTTTTCAGCAGGTTCTCGACTTAGACTCATGACCAGATAATTATTTTTTTTATTCTTTTCATTGGAGCAATTCTTTCATGTAGGAAAAACTCGAAATTTAAAGGACCCAAAATAAACATTTCGAATTATGTTAATTTCGAACCCTGTTAATTTGAAATTCTAGGTAAAACCCATGAAAAAAGCCATTAATTTTGTAAAAAATGTTTGTATTTCTGCATATTTCAAGAAATCACTTTGAAAATGCAATATTAATTAGCTATTACAAAGATCACAATATTTCTAATAGTACATACATATATCTGATATTGAAATATTAGTTATACTGACTTGCGAAAAATATCAAAATATTTATTAAATTTTGTCAAATTTCAAAAAAAAATTGATTTGTGCATTACCGGGAATTTCGAATTATAGGGGTGAATTTATTGTGAAATACTTTTGGGACTTATGGGTTTTAAAAATTTCAAATTATGGCGAATTTTGAATTATCGGGATTTTACTGTACAGCAGAAAGAAATTAATAATACTGAAAATTGAATGCTTTGAATTAATATCAACACTTTAGGTATATGTATGTAAGTATACCACAGATATTTAGTTTCGGTGGACTAGAATTTTTTTTTCATTGTAAAAGTTCTTGTATAATGCAAATGTAAATTAAATATGATTTTAAGGGGTGGTAAGGAAAAGCAAGCTAAAAAAGACCAATCCACAACTTTATCTAGGTTTCGATGACCACAAACCAAAAATTCTCCAAAAAAAAATGCTAAAAATAAAACACGTTTTCAGAAATATATATTGAACTTTATTATAAATATTCACAGAAATTTATACACCCAATGAAGAAGAAACCCAAACTCAAGTGAAAAAAAATAGGAATGGAACATGTCTTCATTGGTAAATTTGGGATTTGAAAATTAATACAAGCATAAAATATATATTTTGTGTTCCGTCTCGACGCCTGGAATCCATTATGAGAGAACAGCCTGCTGTTTCGCCACTAGACACGCGTTCCTACCCCCTCTGATTCCCTGTTTGCGACAATTTATTCCCGCTGGTATCCCTGTTTACGGTTTCGCCGGCGCAACGGTTTTTCTTTCATATGACGTCGCTGTTTCGCGCCATTTGCATGCGTTTAGACACGCCAACTTTTGTTGTGGTTTTTTTTGTGTTTCTATTGCAACCTACCCCCTTAATTTTTGATCCCTAGGTTAACAAACATTAGACTATACAAATTTTTAACATAGTGCGACAGGACGTTGATATTTTAGTGTAAATCCCGTGAATTTCGTCAAACGTTTTGTTAACAAGATGGCGGACGAGCAAGCTCCTTCGCCGGTATCCTCGAATGACGGATCTTCTTTCGAAGAACCGAGTTGAAAGAGACGCCGCGTAGCATACGACCCGCGTGTAGACCACCTGCTAAAACAGGTGACTGCTCTGACGGAGGCCTTGTTAGCGGGCGGCGCGGCCCCTGCATCAACAACGCCGCCAACGCCGGAACACGAATGCGCCCTTTATTCAGCCGCCGCCGAGCCTCAGAAGGGCGAAGAATACGCTGGAGTTCGGCAACCTCAGCACGGTCGTGAAGGAGCCGCCAGTACCGAGAGCGGATCCGAAGCGAATCGAACAGATCTCGAAGTTGCAACACTTCGATTCCGAGAGTGGTCAGGCGTTCGCTATGCGGAAACGCAGAGAACCTACGTGGCGACTCCCACATTTGTGGAATTGTCGGTGAACGACGACTTGAGAAGGATCGATAACGCGCCGAAACATACTGGCTTGCTGGAAAGATCGCTCGCCGCGCTTTCAAACGCCTTGCTCGCCCAGAGCCCTGAGAGACGGGATGCAATCGCTGGTGAATTGGGCATCCGAACCCGGCACGGATCTGTCCGCTTCGGCTCTCTTCGAGCGGATTCAGTCGATGTTCACCAGCGATGCTACGTACAATAAGATTTCGGACGACATCCTGCAGATTGTGTGCGGCAGACGGGCAGAGTGTATACTGAACCGGAGAAAGGCCATATTGGAGTGCTTCAAAGACCCTTTCGTGCGAGAAGGTGCGGCCAAAATCCCTCCAAGCTCGGGATACTTGTTCAATAGGGAAGAGCTATCGGCGTATATCCTAAAGAACGGGGGCCAGGAGAAGGTGATGGTCTCGCCCGCAACCCGAAACATGGCCCAACCGTCAACATCTCAGCCCCAGCCGTCAACTTCTCGTCGAGCTCCGAACCAGGGATACCTCCAGTCCCGTAAGCCCTTTCTGCCGGAGCCGAGGAACAGGGAGCGAGGCCCAGGGAACCCGAACAGGAGACCTATCCAGAAGGCAGACCACGGCCGAAAACCTGCTGGTGACCGTAGCCGTAGAGGTAGAAGATGACGCGAGGCTGAACAACCAGTTCTGGGGAGGACGCTTGAGGAGGTTCCAAAGCAAGTGGAAGGAGTTCGGGGCACCACCTATAGAGCTGAGAATCCTCAAGGGCGCGAGAATCCCCTTTGTGGCCAAACCTCCGTTAGTCTTCCCCACCAGGCAGCTGTTGAGCAGCTTCAGCACGAAGGAGTCTCGAGAAATGTCGAGTCACATTCAGGCCCTGAAGATGTCAGGCGTGCTGGAAAGAGCAGATCATTCTCCGAGCTTCATCTCAAATCTGTTTCTAACTCCGAAGTCGGACAACTCCCTAAGGCCGATATTCAACCTGAAGGCGTTGAATGCCTTTGTGGAGGCGAAACCCTTCAAGCTGTTCAACCACTTTCGGGTCCCAGACTTCCTCCAGCCCAAAGATTGGTTGGTGAAAATCGACCTAACCCAGGCATACTTTCACCTACCAATAGCGGAATCGCACCGAAAGTTCCTGAGACTGTACTACCAAGGGGAACTTCTCCAGATGACCTGCCTGCCCTTTGGCCTGTCATCAGCCCCGAGAATGTTCGCAATGCTGTCAAACTGGCTAGCGGGACTTTTGCGGAAGAGAGGAATAAGGACCGTAGTCTACCTGGACGACTTCCTTCTGGCCAATCAGTCAAGGGACCTGCTAGCGACCCAGGCAGTAGAGACGGTCAATCTGTTCCAGCATCTGGGTTGGTGCATCAACCGCGACAAGTGTATCCTTATACCTACCCAAAAGCTGGAGTTTCTGGGCATTACTTGGGACACCGAAGCCAACCAGAAATCCCTCTCGGACCGCAGGTGCTCTGGCCTTCGCCAAGTACTGCGCCGCCCGATCGAGGCCGGCAGTTGCTCCCCCAAGCAGGTTCTAGGCCTCTTGGGGAGACTCAACTTCGCAAACTTCGCCACCCCTCGGGGTCGTTTGCATTGCCGAAGACTGCAGAGATTCAGAAGCCAACCAGAAATCCCTCTCGGACCGCAAGTGCTCTGGCCTTCGCCAAGTACTGCGCCGCCCGATCGAGGCCGGCAGTTGCTCCCCCAAGCAGGTTCTAGGCCTCTTGGGGAGACTCAACTTCGCAAACTTCGCCACCCCTCGGGGTCGTTTGCATTGCCGAAGACTGCAGAGATTCAGCCGCCAGCTGCAGAGGCACGAGCCATCCAGACAAGTGGAGCTTCCTGCCGCGGTTCGGCAAGACCTAGAGTGGTGGTTGGAGGCCGTAGGGGAGTCCTGCCCAATACACGAAGCCCCCTTCTCCCACTTCCTGACTACAGACGCAGCGGACGCAGGTTGGGGCGGCCAGGTGGACGACAAGACGATATCAGGCCAGTGGTCCCCAGAGCAGATGCGGTGGCATTCCAACCAGAAAGAAGCCTTCGCTGTTTACGCAGTGATCAGGGATCACGCTTACCTGCTAAGAGGAACGAAGACCCTACTGCAGACAGACAACAAGACAGTAGTGGCTTACATCAACAAGGAGGGGGGGACAAGATCATTGGGCCTTCTGAAGATAACTCGAGACCTCCTAGAGTTTATCGACCAGCAGGAAATATCTCTGACAGCGCAGTCATTCCAGGGAGATACAACGGGATTGCGGACCGACTCTCACGGGGGACACCACTCCCGGAATGGCACCTCCTGGAACCAGCGACAGAGGAAATATTCCGAATATGGGGACGTCCTCAGATCGACCTCTTCGCATCGGCCACCGCCCATGTGGTGCCAAACTACGTGTCGCTAGACTCAACCGATTGCTCGGCCTCCTATCTCAACGCATTCAGTCAGCATTGGGATTACGAGCGGGCCTGGGTATTTCCGCCGCCGAATCTCATCCCAAGAGTACTGGCGCACTTGAACCTGGCAAGAGGCACCATTCTCCTAGTTGTGCCAAGATGGGAGAAGACATTCTGGAGGGCCGGTCTCAAACAACGAGCAAAGGGAGGGCCAATAAGCGTAAGAGATCTGAAGAGCGTCCTGATCGATACGTCGACAGGGTTTCCCCCACCGAGGGTGTAGGACCTCCAACTGGAAGTTTGGAGAATAGCAGTGGGTGGGAACAGGCTATAGCGGATTGGAGCCAGGAGGAACAGCAGCTGTTCAGATCTGGCTGGAGAGGCTCAACGCTGAACACCTACAAGCCGGCCTGGGATAGGTGGCAGCGATGGTGTACCACGCATTCTGTCCAACCTCATAACCGTCCCCCTGCAACAGTGGCAAGATATCTGGCCAACCTGTTCATCCACGAAGGGCTAGCCCCTCGAACAATATTGGTCCACAAATCGGCAATCGTATCCTTCTGTGGCCCAGCTCTTGATGCAGATAAGATTAGCTCGAACTTCCTCGTCAGGCACGTCCTTAAAGCCATCTCGGTTTCTGGTGGATGCACTGAGAGACCCCCGATCTGGAACCCCCGAGTAGTGGTGGAGTGGCTACGTGAAAACCCGCCAAGGAACAGCCTGTATGACGTGTCAAGGAGGACGGCCATACTACTCATCATGGCATCTGGGCGAAGAGTCCAAGATCTGACACTTCTCAGAGTCACCCCGGACCGATTGATCGACAAAGGAGACTCCATCACGCTATGGCCAGCCTTTGGAGCGAAGACTGACACGGCAAGACACAAACAATCGGGATGGAGGTTGAGCGCATCGGATGAAAGGAACATCAACCCCTTGTTTTGGATCCGAAAGCTGGTCTCACTCTCACAGCCGAGACGAAAGCCGGACATGAAAGAACTATTTGTGACGACAGCAGGTGAAGTAAAGCCAGCTTCACGGACAATGATAGGTGGTTGGATCAAGTCAATCCTAAGAGAGGCTGGAGTGGAAGCAACGCCAGGAAGTGTTCGTTCTGCTGTGGCTTCGTTGAATTGGCTGGAAAACTACCCGATAGAGGAGATCTTGTCAAGGGGAAACTGGCAGAGTGAAATCACCTTCCGAAAATTCTACCAAAGAGAGATAGTAGATAACCCCAAGCAACAATGCCCCCAGAGCTCATTAGCGCCTCTCTTTACGCCAATATAGGCAGTCACATATAACGTCGAACCACTAGGTCACCAGGTGATAACAAACAGATCTCTCATAATGGATTCCAGGCGTCGAGACGGAACACAAAATAAAAGAATTTTACCTTCCATTAAAATTCCTATTTTGTTTCCCTCGACGCCTGGAATCCAGGTAATCCCTACCTGGTGCATTATGAGTCATATGAAAGAAAAACCGTTGCGCGGACGAAACCGGAAACAGGGATACCAGCGGGAATAAATTGTCGCAAACAGGGAATCAGAGGGGGTAGGAACGCGTGTCTAGTGGCGAAACAGCAGGCTGTTCTCTCATAATGGATTCCAGGCGTCGAGGGAAACAAAATAGGAATTTTAATGGAAGGTAAAATTCTTTTATTATTTTTTTTACACTCGTTGATAATTGAGCAAAAATTAAAATTTTCGTGTGCAGTGTCAGCATTATATTATAAAACATTAATTATGTGATTTACAAAATTTGCAAAGAGTGATTTAAAAAAAAAAATTCAAGTCAAAAATAATCCTCAAAATAATTTGGTAAAACAGAGAATGCGATAGATAAAAGTGGGATTAACATAAATTCGACAGAATGACAAGATTCGCATAAGGTTGTGAAGCACTGTATTCTCCATTGTGTTTGTTGTCAATTTGAAAAAATATTTTTCCCACAATTGGTGAGGGTTTTGACATTAAATTTTTTTTTATTAATTTTTTATTTTTTTTTACATCTCAGACCCACAAAACATCACATTGATATTTGTCTGTAGGTGCATCAATATATATATATATATATATATAAATAAATTGTGTTTACCAGAAATACATTCATATTAATTAATTACAATAGATCTTATAAACTCAAATACAAATCAACAATACAATACAACAATACAAATATTATCAAAATCAAAATAAGTCTCTTTTATTTAGTAACATATTCATTAATTCTGTATTTTGCCCTTTTTTATTAATATCCATTTTGACACGACATGGGATTTTATTTAATATTTTTGGTATGACATATTTCAATGTTCTTTGTCCATATTTATTTATGACCTTCGGTATTCGTAGTCCTTCTTTAACCGTAAATCTGGTACTGTGTTTATGAATCCATCTATGCTTATATGTCCCGATGCAATAAAGAGATGCATAAACATGATAAATTAAAAAAAATATTACTTGAATTGATCACATCCTGGAATTTTGCAATGGGTAGAAAAATAGTGAATCTAAAATCTGCTGTATTTTAACAATCTTAATATTCATACTCATTGTGTAGAATTTTAGCTGCTTGAGCTTTTTTATAAATATAATATAACTTATTAGAAATGTTTAATTTATAAGTTATATTTATAAAATCACAGTGATTAGTGAAATAAAGTATCGTAGGTACTTAATTTGATATCACTGTGAAAGTAGATTTCATTAAAAAAATTACGATTTAATGTAAAATATATTCATTTTGGATATTCACATTAATATAAACTTACTAAGAGCACAAGCTATAAAAATCCCCAAACTTGATATTCATGTAATAAGTATGTATTTAGATATCTTGTAGTCGCCTTCTATATGTTGGTTTTTAATCACTTTTTGGTAATGGCAAATTGTAATATTTTTGATTCGCTTTTACAACACAGGTTGCAGCGAGCTTGTGCTGTGAAAATACAGGCTGTCGTACGTGGCTGGTTGGCCCGCAGAGCTGTTTCTGAGATGATAAGGACGAACAAGGCAGCTACAGTTATACAGGTGACTCATTTTGAGATTTGGGAAAAATATTCCCTTTACTATGTGGGCTGTCAAAAGTCGTCAGAACTATCCCAAATATTTTAATGGTTATTGGTCAGTCTAAATAATTATTCTATAATTTTTAATATATAGTCATTCAATTGCTCATTCTATGTATACTTATTTGTGAGCAAAGGAAAGGGAATGTACATTGTGTAACATGAGATCAATTTTTCAAATGTATTTCTCAGCGACACTGGCGCAGCTACAGATTCCGTAAGTATCAAGAGGAGCACTGCCAGTTGACTGCCCTGAGAAAGAGATGGAGCGAGGGGATACAAGTAACAGAAGATTGTGTTAACTTTAAGTGAGTTTTTCTTTTATTTTCTTTTATAATTAATCTTGTTTGTAATGTTTATATTTTTACTAACCTTTGGACTTTAGTCCACACATATCCTACTGCTAATAACTTTGGGCATAGTAACTTACCTCATTTGTATTATAAAATTCTTTGCTTGGTTTTTAATGACAAATTTATCACAAAATGTAAATTTTAATTTGATATAGATTATTGAGGGCGTGTGCGGTGAAAATACAGGCTGCAATACGTGGTTGGTTGGCCCGTAGGACGGTCGCCAAGATGATAGTTAGGAGCAAGGCAGCTACAGCGATACAGGTAATTCAGTTGAAACATTCATGATAAATAATTTTAATATCCCCAATATTTTGATGTTTTATCGCCATCAATAATTGTAATTTAAAATTTATGGATTCTTAGCATGACTTGAGATCAATCAATAATTTGTTGTATTCATTAATACAATCCTTAGAAATACTGGCGAGGTTACCGGTTCCGCAAGCATCAAGAAGAACACTGCCAGATGACTACCCTAAGGAAGAGATGGAGTGAGGGAGCATCGATAACAGAAGATTGTGTAAACTTCAGGTAATTTTTTCTTTATATTTTCAACTGAATAATTTTTGCCAAAAATATTCATAAAAAAAAATACTTAAAACTTGTCTTCGTAATTTAATTTTGCCTTTGTTCGCATTTCGCCAAATGGTATTATCATGCCATATATTTTGTGCGCAGGTCCGAGGAGTGAAATACTCTGAGGGCTCCTAATGCCTCTGAACATGCATGAAATAAACTAAAAACTCTTCGCTCTAACTTAACGCTCTAGAGGTTGTTGTGGCCGACGACAGGTTGTTGTGGCTTCCATCTCTTCCTTGCCCCGTGAGGTGGGCATGGATTTGGGGACTCTGGTCCCTTTCTGGTCAGACAATGGATAACAATTTTCACAAATTCAGATTTTATATTTTACAACATTATTTTAGCAGTAAACTATCTTTGTATCGGACCAAGAATTCAGGTGAGATTTGAACATGCAGTTTAAGCAATTTACTGAACGTTGAAATCACTTCTAGTCCCCAAATAACAATTCTTTTCACACAATGCTATTTTCAGTTCCTGAATTTGATGTATTGATGTATCCTGAATTGAATGTAAAATTTTGTGTAAATTTTGCGTTAAATTTGCACTAGTTTAAAATGCAACACTGAATAATTTGTAGTGATGCTTTTCTACGAGTTTTTTCTTTGACAAGAGAATGCACTAATATGAGAAATCTTCTCCAAACAATATTTTCATATTTAATTAAATATAATTTCTATGGATAACTGTACATACAGGTTACTGAGGGTATGCGCTGTGAAAATACAGGCTGCTGTGCGTGGTTGGTTGGCTCGCAGAGCAGTTTCCAAGATGATTATCAGGAACAAGGCAGCCACCGTGATACAGGTAATATTACATCCAATCATTAAATACATTTTTACATTCATAAAAAATAATATCATTACTGAGTTTTATCAGAAATGTTTTTTGCAAGCTACAATATACAAACATTTAATAACTGGCCAAAATTATCATATATTCTAATTATCATAAGATGATCATGGGATTGTAGACGCAGAAAGAATTTCACATAATCAAGAATTTTACAGCACTCTACACCTTTTAAATGTAAATTATAAATCAATCAATGTATATTATAGATGTCTCACAGAGACGAAACTGTTTTTACGGGAAAGTAGGTATAGAAGTCTTTTGGGTGTACATAGGGCTTACGACCTATCGTACGGCTGGCTTAAGTGATCACTTTACACAATGTAACGTTCGCCATTTCCATCCATGATAGAATACCATGTCCACTAATTTTTTGGAAGTTGTATATATTTAAATTATACACCACGTTTCACATTTGAGTTGTAACAATCTTCGGCGCAGCCGGCACCAAAACTTTTGCATTCCCCTTAAATGACCACAGATGTCGCTAATGAGACATCTATATTGATTTTGGAGTTTTTGTAGCAATATACATTATCTGTGTAACGAAATTCTTCCGAAACATTGATTGATTAAAGATGTCCCTGTGACAAAAATCCAGTTCTGTTGAGAAAAATTTGGACATACTCAAAATATTCTAAATTGTAAATTCCTACAAAGATCTGGAGTAACCCAATTACTGACGTATCAAGTTGTTGATTTGATAAATACACTCTTCAGAAACACTGGCGCAGCTACAGGTTCCGGAAGTATCAAGAGGAGCACTGCCAGATGACCACCCTGAGGAAGAGGTGGAGTGAAGGGGCGCGCATAACAGAAGATTGTGTGAACTTCAAGTAATTTTATCTTTTTATTTACATGCAGGTGTGCATTGTGTTATTCACAAAAATTAACCAATATTTGAAATCCTCTGTTTTCATATAGACTTATTTTTATTGGTGAATATATTATTACATTTTAACAATGCTCTTACTTACTTTCACACACAGGTTATTGAGGACATGCGTGGTGAGAATACAGGCTGCAGTGCGTGGTTGGTTGGCCCGCAGAATGGTCATCAAGATGATAGAGACGAACAAGGCAGCGACGATAATACAGGTAATGCACGCATCGTTAAACGCATTCTTACCCTCACAAAAAACAGTCTCACTAGTTTATTTTTAATAATCGTAATTTATTTGGCATTTACAATAATTCCCTTATGTTTCCTTGAGAATATAAAGTTTATTTATCATAATTTTGTCAGCTAGAAAACCTATTTCATGCCATTTGAAATCAATGCATCATAGTTTAACTTCTTGAATGAACTTGACAGCGACACTGGCGCGGCTACAGGTTCCGCAGGTACCAAGAGGAGCACTGCCAGATGACTACTCTGAGGAAGAGGTGGATTGAGGGCGTGCCGATAACAGAAGATTGTCTTAACTTCAAGTAATTTTTTTTACTATTTTCACTTTTATATCACTGGCTTTTAATGGCAACTCAGACATGGGCAGAAAAACAAATTTACAAGAAAGCTTCTGAAGCATGAAATGCAATTAGAATAAAAAATTTGGTCCTTGAATCCCAAATTAATAAGTTTTACTGTATTACATTATATTTCTTTAAGGCTGATATGAATGATAAATTATGATAGAAAAGGACGAGGATATAGTTGGCTGCAAGCAGGCAATTAATATATACGAAAACATCCGAGGAGAGCTGAACGTGGCCAAGCCGACGTACTGCTGTACTTGCTTGTCAATCAAAACAATATAATCTGGTCACAATATTTAGTTCTTTATAGTATTTGTCAAAATTAACCATATTTTGATCACTTTTGTCCTACCAGCCATCATCTTTCTGTAGGAAACTGCACAGATCAATTGTTTTTTCGTTTTACATCCAATTCTTTATTGATTGATTGATATTACAGTAAAAGCTCTTTAATACGAAATTCAGGGGACCGAAATTCAACAAAAAAATTCGAATTTCGAATTACGGAAGTAGAATTAGTAGGAAGTTTTTAAACCATCAACACACTTTCTAAACATTTCCAAGTGTACAAACAAATGCATTTTTTAACATGTATTTTTAAACACATTTATTTGGCCAATATTGCATTCATTTTTGTCAGTTGTTTCAATAAAATTAAAATAATTTACTTTGATATGTGATCTTGAGACATCAATTCAATTTTAAAACAGAAAAAATGAAAACAGCAAATATTGTACATCACTGCACTGCGCTTTTCAATTTTGGCGCGATTTTTTAGAATTGTTGAAACAGTCGAATTGGCGATACCATATTTTACACAATCTTGCCCTTATTTCTCAATTTTTCTGTCCACGTCTTTAATCAAATCCATTTTCATAGAAATAGTTAAAGTTTTGTACGCGCTGCGAATTGACGCCATTTTAATTTGAAACGAAACACTAGTCAAAATAAAATGCGAAAATAACTAAAATCTAACACGTGAACGTAATAAAATGTCTAATATTCTTCACACTTATCAAATAACAAAAAATATATTAAAATCGTAAATGAAGAGACTTAAATATCGAAAGTTTTCACGGAAATCACAGATAAAAGCACAAAAAAAAGTCAATGACATAATGTTTTCACGCGATATATTTTCAATCTTAATAAAACACAAAGATGTAACAATTTAAAACTCCAAAACTGGCGACAAAACTTCAACTAATCTCGTCTTTTGGCGGGGAAAATAGCAGTCATAAGGGTACGCGCGCACTAGCGTTTTTTCGCCGCGCGGCGAAAAAACCTGCGACATTTTGACGCGCGGCGAAAACGATCATTTACGGGCAGTTCTTTAAAATGTTTGGTGAACTTAACGAAAAATTCTTCCAATATTATCGAATGAATAAAGAATGTTTTTATGAACTTTTAAAACTAGTTGGACCTTCTATCACATATAAAAATACTCCATTCAGAAATGTTTAATGTTTCTATCATTATATTCTTTTGAAGTGATATCATACAATGGTGGACTTCTTTCAACTTTCATTATTAGCATTTCAATATTAAAATCTTCATCTAGATCAGCAGAATTATTGCTTGTAGCTCATTGTTCTTTCACATAAAATATATGGTACAGCGAAACAGCGCGTAGCGCGCGCAGTCATGACTTTAAAAAGATGCGTTTTTTTGCCGCTGACCGCCGCGCCGCAAGAGAGTTGTAACATTTCACCGATTTTTCGCCGCTGCATTATTTTGCCGCTAAGTGCGCGCACTACGATTCAAAAGCCTTTGTTACAACACTGCGGTGCGACATTATGCCGCAGCGTTTTTTCGCCGCGCGGCGAAAAAACGCTAGTGCGCGCGTACCCTTAAACAGCCTTACCCTGTGCGCGCG
The DNA here is from genome assembly GCA_016648135.1 of Agrypnia vestita. NCBI lineage: Eukaryota > Metazoa > Arthropoda > Insecta > Trichoptera > Phryganeidae > Agrypnia > Agrypnia vestita. The sequence goes on along the minus strand of JADDOH010024378.1, from coordinate 54,191 downwards.
GCCACCGGCCAGTTGGGGATGTTTTATTACTTTTATTACTGTCATATAGATGATCAAAGGCCTGTGAGCGGTCATTTCCGTCAGCGCAGGTATAAAAACACTAGCAAATGGTGAGAAAATGTTAACATTTACACAAATGACTTTTGTGTCAAATTTCATAATTTTGTCTGAAATTTTTTTCGTATTTGGAATTAGCCATTTTTTCGAATTACAGGAAGCATTTTGTATGAAAATTCATTTGAGGGGGATAAAATATCATTAAATTTTTCAAATTATACCGAATTTCGAATTATAGTTGTTTGTATTAACGAGCTTTTACTGTATTAATTTGTCATAAGTCAAAATTTCCGACCGAAATTTCTCACAAAAGATGAAAGCATCAACGCTTTAAATATTTATTCAATAATGTAGGTTACTGAGGGCGTGCGCGGTGAAAATGCAGGCCGCCATGCGTGGATGGTTGACTCGCAGAGCTGTCTCCAGGATGATAGAGACAAACAGAGCTGCTACTGTGATACAGGTAATTCATAGCTCGTTTTAATACGGATAACAAAGAATTTCATTAGCATGGATTGACTTCTTAACTATTTTCTTTCCAGAAAAACTGGCGCAGTTACAGGTTCCGCAAACACCAAGAAGAGTACTGTCAGATGGTTACGCTGAGAAGGAGGTGGAGTGAGGGGTTGTTGATAACTGAAGATTGCGTAAACTTCAAGTAATTTTCTTTTTCTGTTTTTTTTTTTACATGTAATTCAGAATTAATTTTGATTTTTAATTTCATTCTTTTTGTATGGCAAATATATTATAGAACTAAAAGAGCTTTGTATTGTTGTCAGTATTAAGTGGGTTTTTCTGATATTCCGTATAACATATCAACAGTTAAGAAATTTATTACAGTTTGTAATTTTCAAATTTGTTTTCTTGTAACACTATAATTACAGATTACTGAGAATGTGTGCGGTGAAAATACAGGCTGCAACACGTGGATGGTTGGCCCGCAGAATGGTCTCCAAGATGATAGTGACCAACAAGGCAGTTGTAGTGATCCAGGTAATACAAAAGAGAAAAAATTTCTTAAGAATCCAACAGTTTCTCGATTACCTAGGTGACTGGTAAAACCTACATAAAATATCCTTGATACCTAATATTCTCCAGAAAAATATCAAAAAAGTTATTCTGCGCACAGCTAAAATACACAATTCAGGATATAAAATGCAAGTGTAAATAATAATAAATGGACCGGTCAATATGCACTCATTGTGGTGTATAAAAGCAAAGAGAGCACTATCAAAAAAAATGTAATGCAACCATCGAAGATTACTAATTTATAATGTACAGAATTTGAGATTGCCTTTGTCTGCCTGATTGCGTCTTAGGTTTACGCTGAAACTTAAAGAATAATTTTTATTTTACACTTCGCCTGGCCATTTCCAATTACACGCTCTTCTTCAGTCATATTTGTGCAACTTGCATTCCTCCTCTCGCATTACTATTAACTTGGATTTTCCTTTCATGCTGATTGATCTCTAGTCATATTTTGAATTCTCCCATTCACAATGCACTTATGTAATATCATTTTATCAATTATTAGAAAGTTTGACATACAGCACATTGCCAGTAATATCAAAAAACAGCAAAAAAATACCAAAATCATATGAAAGTAGCGAGATGTATGGATTATTTTAAAATATATAATGTAGGTATACATTATTTACTGTTTGATTAATTTCAAGAAATTATTTTAAAATAATCAGTACGTCTCGCTACTTAATATTTTTTACATATGATTTTGTTATTTTTTGATACTGGCATGCAACATCATTTTTGAAGCATTTATATTTTGTATAGATTGTGTTAAGTGTAATAATGTAAAAGTGCACTGTGTCCTTGACATGATTGACGGTCCCTACGTATACTATCGAATATAAAAATCGATTTTCATTTTTGTATCTTAAACCATCTGATTTACTCTATATTTTTATGTAATGTTTCAAAAAAGTTTATTTTTCCTTTAATATGTGCTTTGTTTAAAACGAAAATTCAATTTTTTTTTAACATTGTCCAAAAACATAGTGATTTAAGATTGTAAAAAAAAAAAGAAATTTTGAAGATTCAACAGTATATGTAGGCACCATTGAAATGATTGTCAATTTCAATGGTGCCTACGTATACACAATAAATAAATAAATATAACATTTATTTGTTATTATTTTTGTCATCAAAAAAGTCTTGAGACTTGAGATTATGTATTATGGTGCTAACTTCCTGAATATATTTCTCAGCGACGTTGGCGCGGCTACAGGTTCCGCAAGTATCAAGAGGAGCACTGCCAGATGGTTGTTCTGAGGAGGAAGTGGGCTGAAGGGCTAATGATAACAGAACGTTGTATAAATTTCAGGTAATTTTTACTTTGCATATTTATGAATATTCGACATTTACAAAAATGTATTTTACAGAGTGTCAACAATATAACAATGAATCACAGGTCCAGAAAAAATTAAAATATGATCATCACATCTCTAACAAATGCTCATCACATGTCTATAATATGAGGTGACAATGTTTGCACATGATCCTTAAAATTTTCACACTATTAAGTTTAGCCACTTCGAAATGGACACTGATTTCAGCGCAGTAGCATGATTTCACTTCAAGTAATCGGAGCAGATGTATTTTTGCGCCATATTCATAATCAAATGTGTACACTTTGTTTTGATTAATAAATGGAAAGATAAATGAAAATTTAGTGTTGAAAAAAAAAATGTTTTTGTGTATTCCATCTCGAAATTCTACAGTACCTAGTTCAAGTAATTAACGTAAATCACCCACGCAAACGAGATCTTCTTATATCATTATTACGGGCATGGCAGCAGTGGGAACCGAGAATAGTTCTATGAGAACATCATACTATTAACAGGTACTACAGCACACGTAAAAGAGACTCCACAGAGAAGGGCACGGGCAAATTAAAAAAATATCTGATTATGCGATTACAAAAATACTGATTTTATGGCACAATGATTTAAAATCTAAATCTAACAATTTCTTTTTATGTCCATAACTTGCTGGGATTACAACTTTAGATACTTAGAGTGTGATACGCAATCAGCATGCGGCTAAGGTTACAAACAAGAACGTTTTTATTTTATTATTACTTTGTCCCGTGATTTTTCACGGGTTCGCTGTTAGTTATTATTTATATAATCATTTTTGGGATTTTCAATGGGGGTAAATCAACAATGAATTTAACTTGTGTGTGAAAAATTTCAAATAATATTTAATTTTGAATTGACAAGGTTTCCAATATCAATCATCTTCATCATGATTGCGGGCACACCACCTTCTAGTGACTAAATTATTATAAAATCTATTTACGGATAGTTAGCATGAATCCATTCTTATGAAGGTTATACCAAAGTTGGTTGATGTCAAAATAATCAATGTGATCAGTAAAAAAATCAGTTATTTGTTTAAACTAATACATAATCATATCTAAGCACAAAGTTATGACTATAAATTTCAAAACCACAAAGATAATTTTCTCAATTCTATTTTTTAAAGGGATGTCTCAATTACTTGTTGTTGTTGAATTGAAATTGTTGAAATTTGATTTTGCTCACTTGCATGTTCAGGTTACAAAGAGCATGTGCTGTGAAGATACAGGCTGTCACACGCGGGTGGTTGACTCGCAGAGCTGTCTCCAGGATGAAAGAGACGAACAGGGCTGCTACGGTGATACAGGTAATTCATTGCTCGTCTTAGTATGAATAACAAAAAATTTCATAACCCTGAATTAATTTCTTAACTATACCGTCTTCAGAAATACTGGCGCAGTTACACTTTCCGCAAGCATCAGGAGGAATACTGTCAGATGGTTACCCTGAGGAGGAGGTGGCGCGAAGGATTGACGATAACGGAAGACTGCATAAACTTCAAGTAATTTTCTCTTTCTGTTCATGTTTGTATGTAAGCTCTCGTATTATGATTATTTATGTTCTCGTTTTGTTCCTCGACTCTCCCGTTACTGCCGAAACAGCTCTGTACTTCTGATGTTTGATTAGTTATCTCTGTACTAAATTAAAATTATTTATTTTTCAATTAATGATAATTTATTGATGAAAATACTATTATCATTAATTTTTTATACCCCACATATTACATTTTGATTATACTAAATAAATACTATTACATACATATATATTAAATTTTATTATATTTTGATAATGCATATTCCACATTAACTTGATTAATTGTGTTTGGCAATGCAACAATCTCTTTTTAGAAGTATTCTTTCCATAATAGGATAGTAGTAATTTATTTTTTCTGAAAAAAAAATTCTGTCAATATTATACATATTATTAATAAACTTTTAACCCTTTACAGGGCAATAACTTTTTTAAATTAAAAAACGGGATGGTACATTGTATATAAATAAATGGTTGCAAGTAATTTGAAATAAAATTCATGTTGCTGGATGTATTATGAACCAATTAAAGTTCTTGAGAACGTTTCGTGTAACTGAGGTTGACTATACTAGGAGTAGTATACGAATTACCGGATATTTCAACCAGTTTAGACTTAGACCCTGTAAAGGGTCAAGCGATTTAAAACATTATAAAAATATCAAATTGTTTGAATTTAAAAAAAAATCCTTAAAAGTATTAGAACTCGGTTAATAAACTAAAAATGTTACATATACAGTCAAAATTCAGTTGGTAAATCTAAGATGTAATATGTTTATGTAATAACTTGATGAAAAAAAATAAGCCAAATAATAATGATACAACAGTTTTTTTTTTATATAAAACACATGTAAAATAATAAATATTTTATTTCACATGAGATGTCATTGGTTGAAAACTAACAAATTGCGCACGTTTCAGACATTTTAATTTTATAGGTCGACCACAATCAAAAGACCATTTCCCTAGCTTTGTCAGGTAAGAAGAAAGCGGGGGAAAGTTGCTTGGCAAGCCTGTATTACAAGCCTCAATATGATATTCCAAATAAATATATTTTTTTTAGTTTAAAAACGATTACTTACTAGAAAAACTTCTTTTGTGTTCATTTTTTGCATCGTAACCACATATTTTTTGCACACTTTCTTTTGAATGTGGTCTATCTATAGAATTACATATTATAATGGAGCTAGTTTTGTCTATAACACTATAATATTGTATACCGGAAATATCTTTCAATTGTTCTACTAAATTGTGTGGTTGGAAGAAATTAGTGACTGACAAAAAACCTGTCATAAAAAGTTAATAATTTTTTAGTACAATATCATGACTCAGTAGTGCAAATATGTATTGTAATTTTTTACCTATTAAAATTGTCTTGTAAATTTGTATGTAAATTGTATTGTAAATTGCATCTTGGGGTGTTCATTGTTGCTTACAGATTACAGAGAGCGTGTGCAGTGAAAATGCAGGCTGCTGTACGTGGCTGGTTGGCCCGCAGAACAGTGTCCAAGATGATAGTGAGGAACAAGGCAACTGTCGTGATACAGGTACTTTACCTCTGTCAAAAATGCTATCACTGACAAAAATAAGCTAATTCAATATTAATCAATACATGGACACATTTAATATAAATTCAGATCAAAATATATGTTTTAACAATTTCCAGAAACACTGGCGCAGCTACACGTTCCGCAAGTACCAAGAAAACTACTGTCAGATGGCTACCCTGAGAAAGAGATGGAGCGAGGGAGCACCGATAACAGAAGATTGCCTAAACTTCAAGTAATTTTCTCTTTATATTTTATTTTACATGCGGGTGTTCATTGATTTTGAAAAAAATGTTCAATATTTGAAATTTCCATCAATTTTAAGGGCGTTTTAATTGGGCTTTCTGTTGATCATATTTTTTTCAAATTTTGATAAAATTCACTTTCACACGCAGATTACTGAGGGCATGCGCAGTGAAAATACAGGCTGCAGTACGTGGTTGGTTGGCTCGCAGAAAGGTCATCAAGATGATAGAGATGAACAAGGCAGCTACGATGATACAGGTAATGCACGCATCATTAATCTCTCTCAGGCCAGGGCGCACCCGTGCGGCGGGGCGCGACTGTCCCCAGGGGCCAGGGCGCACCCGTGCGTCCAGAACGTAATTAATTATTTCTCGTCGGCTCTCGGTTAACATTTGGAACAAATTTTTCAACTGTTTTGTAACACTTGAGATCAATGTATCATGTTTAACATTTGGAACAAACTTTTCAGCGACACTGGAGAAGCTACAGCTTCCGCAAGTATCAGGAGGAACACTGCCAGATGACTACCCTGAGGAAGAGATGGCGTGAGGGGGAGCTAATAACAGAAGATTGCATAAACTTCAAGTAATTTTATCTTCTCTATTCGATTGCATACTGATGAACCCTGTGAAATCATGACCACAGAAGTTAATTTTACAAGAGAGCTGTTTAAGACGCCTTAATGTCGGATCAGTTTTTATAAATTTGACAAGTTGTGCATTATTGCTTGCCCAACGTAACTTGGCGTGCGGCGAATTTTGAACTAAAACCCGCCCCGCCGCACCCGGCGGTAACCCCTCGCCCTGTCATTTAGTTCAATTTTGTATGTCATCGGGAGCTGTGACATCTTGATTACCAATATACACTGAATTATTATGTCCAAAACATCCCAAACAGTCCAGGATAGTGCAAGAACAATTGCCAATGAAGTATTAAAGTTTTGCGAAGCTGAAAAAGCGAATAATGGACCGATATTACCGTCTGACAGTTTGACAGATAGAACGGCCGCCATTACTGCATGGTTTCTTTAGTGCTGCCGGACCAAATTTCTGTATTTAATACGGCACCGGTCACCACACATTCTGCACATTATATATTGTGTAATAAATTTACACCCTGACAACTTCTGTTACGCGACAGGGACGCCCTCCCTCGCATGCCAAGTTATAGTGGTACGTCTATAGCGCTGCATAAAACCTGGCATTATGGTCATAAACAGAAACTCGAATTTAACCTAACGGATTAGAAATATGCAATCGTACCATAGTACAGTGTGTTTAGCCGTAGTAACATGAAGGCAAATTTTACAAATTCTACAACTCCCTGAATATATTCAAAGATATGGAGCCCTTCCAGGCAGACACTGAAATAATTTGTTTGCACTAATTTCTTAAAAGAACTCTAACTATGAAAATCATAAGCATGTGTAAATTTATGACGATTCATGATATTGCACCAAAAGTTGTAGCTCTCAGCTCCTGTTGTCGATTGATTTATTTATGTTAACTATGGGCTTTATTTCTTCCAAATACAATAAACTCCCGATTATCCGGGATTGCATTAACCAAGCTGCAGATTAATGGGGGAATTGAAAGATTCTGTTTTTTTAAATTATTTGTGAAATGTAAAATTATATTACAACTTTTAGCCCCTTGCGCCATAAACCAAGACATCTTAGTTTACATAATTCAAAATTTTTTCAAAATTTGACGGATTAAAAAAAATATTTGAGATATTTGAAAAAATAAGTGAGAACAACAAATATGTTAATATCGGGTACTTTAGTGGTATAAATGTTGAGTTTTGGAAATGATTTCTTGAAATATGCAAAAATACAAACATTTTTCACAGTAATGGCTTTTTTCACGAATTTTATGATTTTTGGCAAATTTCGTAATCGTATCGTGATTTTTTTTTGTACCTTGAATTTCAAATTAATGGGTTTCTGCATAATTTAAAATGTTTTTTGTGTCCCTTGAATTTCAAATTAACCCGATCAGTGCCACTGCCGCGTAAACGCGCGAAACTTTGCATGTCCCGTCAGGCCAGTGCCGCGTTACCGCGCGGGAATTTTTCGATGTAAATGCGCACAACAACAAACGATTTTTAACACGTCACCAATTTTAAATCGTACTGGCATCTATAGACAACGATCCTAAGCAGTTACCATATTTTTAAACCCACCAAATCTCGTAAAATTAGTGATTTATGAAAGTGTTCCATCTGACAGTTCTCAGAGTTCGCTAGGGTCGCCGCTTGCAAAGTTTTTTGGCTGAGAAACGGGGAATCCTGCAATACTTCAATTTAAAACTGCGCGTTTGGCTTGATTTTGTTCCCAATTATTGACAATATTCGTCGGTTTTTTCGCCATTTTCGTATTTTTAATGCAATTTGAGTGAATATAACAATCTTGTGCGTCTATAAAATTATTTTTTTATCTTTATTTTAGCGAGATTCAACTGAATTCTTTGTTTCTCTGTTTTTCCGTACTTCAGTTTGATTTGTTCACGATTATTTAAAATATCAGTGGGTTTATTTCGCCGTATTCCTGTATATAGTGCAATGTGAGTGAGTATATCTATCTAGTGTGTCTATGAAATTAATTTTTTCTTTGTACACGTTGTGTTCAAATTATTGTGTTAATTTTTTGTTATAATACATGCGGCAACGGACTTATTTATTTATTGCAAACGCCGTGCGCGTGTGTGTATACGGAGCGGCAACTCGTAGCACAAGACGCGTCGGCTCGCGGCGAGCAGGTACAAACCTCGCTCGCAATCGAGCCACGCGGCGCAGCGCCCGCGATCTATATACACCACATTTTTATCTTTTTTCGCGAGATTCTCGTAAATTTTTTGTTTCTCTGTTTTTTTATAAAACATTTTTTATATTTCTTTTTGTGACATTACAATGGCTGACATATGATGATGATGAGATTGTTGGACAAACCGCCGAATCTGATGAGAGTGATGTGGAATTCGAATTGCCAGAGTTTTTTGAGCCGGATGAAAATGAAAATAATGTGCCTGACGAAATAGAAAATATTGCCTCTACTAGTGACGTCGATAGTACCTAGACCACTATTTCATTGGGATAGCGATCCTTTCGTGCCTCAAAGGACAATTTTGATTCATGTTTTGATTCATTCAATGCTATGAGTTGAACCGTATTTTGAAATATACCACACGCAGGAAGAATTCACTACATAATAGTAAGATATTAAAGGTGTAACATTAAAAAACAGGTAAAAAAAAACAAAAAAAGTGAAATTGTGACAACCCTGTTGTATATTTTGCGGAATGAATTTATTTTGCTTTTGCTTCAAAAAACTCCGTCATAAATTCGAAAAACATAATTCTTTGGTTAGTTCTTACACTTTTTCATCATATTATGTCTATTTTTATTGTTTTTTATTTACTTTATTTTACGGAAAAATGTCTGGCCTATAGGTGTCCCCCATAGTAAATATGGCTGGCAGTTAAAAGGTTAACAAGTTTCTACAGAATACGTTTTTTTTTTTTGCGGAGATCGCCCATGGTTTTTTATCTGTGTAATTTTTTTCCCTACTGCCTTGGATAATCGAGAGTCTACTGTATGTTAATTTTGACAATACTTCAATTCCATTGGCTTGTAAGTATTTAATTGTATGTATAGATTTGAATGAACATGCTTTATGTTATTAAATAATCAAGATTTTTTTTTATTGTACTCATTTGTATATATAGATTACTAAGGGCATGCGCCGTGAAGATTCAAACTGCCACGCGTGGATGGTTGGCCCGAAAAACCATCTCCAGGATGATGAAGACAAACAAGGCTGCCACAGTGATACAGGTAATTCATTTTAAAGTTTATAAAAATACTCTCATTGTTGTAGTTTGTCACAAATAAATGTAGTAATCTCCAATATTTATTTGCCAGTCTCAGTAATAATTATATTTAATTGTTAACTCCTTAAATGGCATGAGCGTGTTTATGCGCCAAATCATGCGAGTGATTACATGCACTCTTCGACCTTGCAGAGACAGGATTAGAGGCGATTTTCAATTTTGTGTATTTAAAGTTAATCTGTTGTTCGTGGATGATAATTCCCAGCATTTTATAGGCGATCAAACCTTATAGTGTTGTACTGGAACCTGCTGGCTGACCTGTGTCGTAATACATTTTTTAAAACCTCTGGCATTTAAAGGATTAATAATTTGTAACGGCGTCAATATAAATATGATGTAATTTTTTAATATTTACAAGAATGTGTTTTGTTCCCATTGGTTAGTGATTGTCAAACCGTTATTTTACCTGGTTATTTCTGGTACAGTTATTTGGGATTTATATCTGATTGTACCAATGATTGTTAACTAAGATATAACTATTGTATAGTGCTAATGGTTGCCCTTCGCATTGCGAAAAATTAGTTGCCAATAATCGATGCAATCAGATACAAATCTCAAAAACAGTTAGTGTGTCATCGGTTAAAATACCATCAGTACCATTGGTGTATCGTGCCAACTTAAGTGTAAGTAGCTTGTTGGTCTTGTGGTTAGGACACTCGCCTCGTGATCCAATGGTCGCGGGTTCGAATCTCAGCCCAGACTAGGAAGTTAGTCCTATTTTCATAGCACAAGCGTTTAGCTTAGTTTGAAAATAGTAAGAATATTGATGTGACACGTATTCCGTGTTCGCATCTCTATTTATTTTAAAACAAAAAAAAAAAAAAAAAAAACTAAGGCAAAATGATAATTCTAAATTCATTAGCCAAAACCCTGTTTACATCGTTTTTCATCAACTGTGTATCATGGTCTTGACATCTTTATATTTTTTAGAAACATTGGCGCTGCTACAAGTTCCGCAAATATCAAGAGAAGCACTGTCAGATGGCCACCCTGAGGAAGAGATGGAGTGAAGGAACACCGATAACTGAAGATTGCCTAAACTTCAGGTAATTTATTCTTTCTATTTTCATTTGCATACGGTGATTTTAGAAAATTGTCATTATTTTTACGATCTTTATATAGTTCTCACACCGCTTATTGATCTTTTCTATGAAAGTGAAAATCTCTGCAGTACACAAACTTTCATCTATTATTTGTGTAGGAGCAACCAGATTCAATATAATATATCATCATAATTATTGGCTCGACCACCCCCCTTGAGTTTAGTCTCCTCAAGAATTTTCTTTCTTTGATCTTTACTGCACGCCGCCTTTCTCCAATCCTGGATTTCTAAAGGTCAGGCAAAGCTATGTAGTAATCGTTTATTTATTGCCTGCCCAACATAACTTGGCGTGCGGCAAGATTGGAATTAAAACCGCCCCGCCCGCACTCGGCGGTAACCCCTCGCCCCTTAATTCAGTACAATTTTGTATTTGCTCGGGACCTGTGACATCTTGATTACCAATATACACTGAATTATTACGTCCAAAACAACCAAAACAGTCCGGGGTGGTGCAAGAACAATTGCCAATGAAGTTTTAAAGTTTTGCGAAGCTGAAAAGCAAATAATGGACCGATATGACCGTCTGACAGTTTGACAGATAGAGCCATAGATAACATAATATGCTAGAGCGGCCACCGCGAAGCGCGCTGTTACCCGACCAAATTTATATTCAAGGCTCTGACACTGGTCACCGGACATTCAGTACATTATGTATTGTGTAATAAATTTACAACCTGGCAATTTCTGTTTCGCGACAGGGGCGCCCTCCCTCGCATGCCAAGTTATAGTGGTAGCAGTCAAATGAATAGATTTTTGCATTTTTCACCAATCAAACAACTCGCTTTCAATGTCTTTGAGGACATTGTTACTCCGTTTAAGCTTTGGCTCTACTATGCTCCTGTGTTGATCTTGTATTTAATAATGACTTCAGAGATATATGTTCTGTCGTCATGTCTACGTGACCCAAACACCAAAGCCCTCTTACTTAAATAAATCTTGAGACGGTTAAAAGATTAAAAACAGCACAAAGCTCATTTTTGTCGCTTCTGCATTCTTAGTATGCATGTAGATATATATAATACACATATGTATATGCATACTAATATAATTTATACAAGCACACACAAAAAAATTTCTCCCTATGTGATATGTACTTCTGAACATAAATTTTGAAAAATCCTCGTAATAATAATTTTCCATTATCATTAAGATATTGGTAATGCTTTTTTTTTACGTACAGATTAATGCGAACATCTGCTGTAAAAATGCAGGCTGTGATACGGGGTTGGTTGGCCCGCAGAGCAGTTTCCAAGATGACGGTACAAAGGGCTGAGGTCCAGCGCAGACTGATTACAAACCGCGCAGCTATAGTTTTACAGGTAATAAATTTCATGCAGTGGAAACGTGATGTTATATTCTTCTGAGGACGGTAAAATGTTAAAAAATAAGAAAAGGCGCTATGCGTTGGTCAATACTATAATATGAACGTAGTTGTGCAAAAGCGCCAGGCCACAATTTTGGTAAAAATGAGGTATTGATGTCATCGGACGGAGTAAGGTCGATTCTATTCACAGTAACCACTTTGCGAAAAATATAAGTACTCTGGCTGTTTTCTGCAGAATGTATATTTGACATAATAAGATCAGACAGATGAAAAAACATCCACATTTCTAAAAATCATATATATTAAAAAAATAGACCACATTCCGCGATATATGTTTGATTGTTTGTCGCCAAAATGGACATTTCGATTTTTTGTCGTTTTTTTCTCCGTTTTTACGCGCTTTTTTGCAGTTTTCTCTGTAACTATACGCGATAGAAATATTTTGTAAAAAAATTATGAAAGATGATTAGTTTCCGCGTACAAATTTTTTACTTTAAATTTTTTTATTCTTCTTCTTTTTTTTCTGCGGCTGTTTGAGTGAAAATAGGTTTTTACTGCATATCTCGGTGTTTTGCGATCAAATTCAAAATAAAAGTATAACGTTTTGTGCAGAATCCGACCATCTTTCTTTTTTACATACATCAATTTTTCGTAGCTTTCTTTCTCGGCGACATGCAAAAATAAATCCCCGTTTTCGGTCCGTTTTCGCGAGACTGCCGTTTCTGCGACTGTAGGAGAACTTTTAACGAAATGAAAAAATCGAGTACCAGGTTCTAACGACAGTTAGAGGCGCCATCTGTTGCGCATTTTTTGATTTTTTTTTACCCCCTCCACTTTTCTCGGTACGCAGTCGAAGTCGAAATTTCCGTTTCTTTAATAACTCGGTGAAAAAAAATCGCACAGACACGCAAGTGGCATCACCGCGTGGCGCTCGACGGTGCGCATCTTTTCTATTGAAAATAATTACTTCCAAACGCGTGTCCAAGCAGCGGTAATCTTTTTAGTGCGTTTTTTCGGCGTTTTTTATATTTTTGTATGCTGCTCCGCGACGGGGAGGCCCATATTCATCATTTATACACCACTCGGTAGAAGATGAGTGCCGTTAGCGAGTCCATTGAAAAATATTGTTCCAAAGTGAAACGTTTTTGCGTGACGGAAGCTTACATCCGGATTTCACTATTTCGGCCGTAGCTTCGCAGCAGTGAGACGGATTGAAATTTTAAAATACACGTTTTGTAGGGCCCAGCTTTTCACAGATGACCCTATTTTTAGATTTTTTCTAGCTTCATTTTTAGAAAATTTACGAGCTAAACCAGATTTATTTTTTATGAAATTGTAATTAAAAGCAAATCGTTGTCGTTTGTTTTGCCGTTTCGCGAAAACGTCGCTGTTGAATTTCGTTCTCTATTTAGTCTGAGGGGAACCTCCGTTGCGGGCGGATGCGTAGGAGAATTTTTGTATATTTTACGTAAATTCAATCAATATTAATTTATTATTTGATCGTGCAATGAAACCGAGAGTGACGTCACCTATAAATTGACGAACTCGAGCTGTATATATATGAAGCCTTTTTCTTACAAGGCAGTTTTTAAGGGTTTTTTAAACTTATTTTCGCACATATTTAGGGTTTTATCTGTAAGTTTAAATGACAAACACAATTTTAAAAAATACAATAGATAAGTCTTTACCGAGTGACATTTTAACATTTATTTTCTACATCTTCTTCTTTGTTTATCACAAAGTGGTTTATGTAACTTTTTTTCGCACATATTTACGATTTTCTCTGCGAGTATGAAAGATAATGACAATTTTAAATAAATTTATGCATTTGATTTCACGTTACTTTTTTACAGGATTTTATTATTTTATAATAAAGAGCGCTTTTTAGTATACAATTAACACTCAATACTGACAGTAATAATATTTTGAAGAATTAGGAAAAGCACGTTTTTTTTTGCGGAGGGTTGAAAAGATTACGTGGACACATTTTAGTTCTTTTGAATATTTAAAACGGAAATAAAATTTTTAAAATTTGTCATACATGTATTTTTTTGGAGTTATTTTGTTGAAATTTTTTTTCGAAATCTGTTTTCGTCGCGGGGTTTTCAACCGTTTTTTCGTACGTACGTAACTCGAGCGTTTGTCATCCGATTTGAAGTTCGTTCGTTCGAATTTTTTTGGAGATTTTTGTTGAAATTTTTTTTCGAAATCAGTTTTCGTCGCGGGGAGGGGTTGAGGGGGACTTATATTTTCGACCGCGCAGAGGACGATCCAACAGCAGAGTGGGAGTTTCGTCCGCGCAGCTATTTTGCCTTTACGCGGCCATTTCGAATACATTTTGTTTTTAAGTTTTTTGGTCTTTACTCCCGAACACGCAATCCGATCTTCGCGATTGGGGCGTCATCGGAAAGGGGAGCTCGGCGCGCAGTGTTAACCTTCTTCTTCGTTACTCAACCAAAAGTGAGTCCGTCTTCTTCTTCTTCGTTACTTAATCAACATCTGCCGCCAGGCTAAATTGCACGCGTAGTCGTGCAACGGGCACCTAGTCTACATTTAAATTCACTTTATAGTTTACAATGTGCGACCTATTCCCTCATATTTAATGCTAGGATAGTCGAAAATATTTCAAGGTTTCGACATTGAAAAGAAAGCATTTGACGTTTTAAAATATTAAATCAACAAATGATTAGTGTTTTAATATTCTAAATTTCATATTTCTAACAAAAATTCAATTTTCAAACGTAACATTTTGGTGTGATTTCTGAATCAGCATAGTTGAGTTACAAATCAATGTATGTTAAATCATAGATTTATTAATTTGACCATTCTGCTCAGAAATATTGGCGGGGCTACAGCATCCGCAAGCATCAGGCGGAGCACTGTAAGGTGGCTGCCCTGAGGAAGAGGTGGCGTGAGGGAGCGTTGCAGTCGGACCAGCTGACGTTGGCCGAGAGGAGTGAGGATGCCATGGATGTACTTTGCCACTTCAGGGATGTGGCCTCTGTCATCAGAGCTTTCAAGACCCTAGGTATCTAGTTACTTAATATGAAAACCTACCCGTACTGCTCTACCCAGATATTGCAATAATTTAAATTATTGGGGTATGATTTTTTTTAAATTTTAAAACTGGTGAAAATCGTTTAACACAAAACCATGGGAAGCTAAAAAAACTTACCAATTTTTTTGATGTGTGAAAACTCGCAATGTTTTTGAAGCCATAATAATAGTTATACTCTTTCATCGAGACTATATATTTATATACATATTAAAGCACATCAAATAGAATTGTTTTTTCGTAAAAAAATAGGATTTTTTTTTTTTTAATATGACACCGTTCTATTAACCATAATTTTATTTAAATGTCATCCATCGTTTGTTTCATTTTGCTGTTTGAGTGTATATTTACCAGCTATGTTACCAAGTTACAGTTATATGGTCGTGCAAGTGTAGTACAGTAAAACCCCGTTAATTCGAACCCCGATAATTCACCATAATTCTAAATTTTTAAAACCCGCTAGTCCCAAAATGCTAATTTCATAGTAGATTAACCCTGATAATTCGAAAACCCCGGTAATTCGTTACTCAAAATAATTTTTAGACTCTTGCGCAATAAATCAATATGTTTAGTTCACATAATTCGATTTTTTTTTAATGAGCCTGGGGCCGCGTCGCATATATCCGACGGAGCGCGACTGTCCCCAGGGGCCGCGTCGGATATATCCGACAGGCACAAAATAAATTATTTATCGACGGCCGCGTATCGAATTTGAAAAACGTAATTTTTTCCCAATAGAGAAATCCTGTTGTGACCTGTCGTTCCATTTTCGACTCAAAAACATGGCCGATTATAGCTTAAATCAACACTCAAAGTAGAAGTTTTTCGGTCGTCAAAATCGTATAGAAAAGTTATAGATGTCGCCCTAAACTCATGTTGTACGATCGAAAATTATATAATGAAATAATATTCCGTCGTCGTCACGTCCTTAGTACGCGAAAGACACATGCGTGGTACATGCAAAAATCACGTTTCTGTCGCCGTGTCGATCTATTCCGTCGTCATGTGCCCAGCGCGCGAAAGACGTTCACGTGTATGGTACATGCAAAAATCACGTGATTCCGTTGCTATGTCGATAGGAAGGGTTTTTTATTTCTTCAGTTCGCGCCCAGCAATCACAGTTGGAACACGGATCTACGCGCGGATAATATATACATATATTCGCGATATTTCTTGGTTTATGGTGCAATTTGATACAAACAGTGATTTATTAACAAAAATACATTATTTATGTTGCGTTTATTTGAGAAATGTGTGTGTTAAATGTGGATCATATGCTTCAAAATTTAAAGTGAAACAATGGCGTAGTGTTTTGTGTGCGCGGCACGAAAGCAACGGAAGGAAACATGTTATATGTGTTTTGAGTGTGATGTTCCGTTGTGTGCCGTGCCGTGCGACAAAATATACCACACAGAAGAAAATTTTTAGGTAGGATATCAAATAATAATAGTAGTGTATGTAATCGGAAAATGTCGGGTTGGCAACATTATCGGAATTCAAAAAAAGATTATTTTTTTAAATTTTTTGATAAAAAAATCATTGCATTTCGACACTTACGATAAAATAATATGAATGTGTGTGTTTTTTTTTTAATTTACGCATGTTTTCATGGTTTTTTCGTAAAAAGAAAAATCACAAAAAATTCCGAAAATTTACGGCCCTTGCCTATATGTTGCTTTGGAATTTTTAGGCCCTCAACAAGTTAAATTTGACGAAATTGAAAAAAATATTTCGATTTGTTTTCGCAAATGAAAACAACAAATATATCAATATTGAATACTTTAGTAATATAAATGTTGCGGTCTTCATATTAGCATAATAAATATAGCGTTTTCAAAATAATTTTCGAAATATCCAAAAGTACAGACGTTTCACTAAATTAATGACTTTTTTCACGATGTTTGGCGAATTTCGCAATTGCATTGCGATTTTAAATTTTTTTTGTACCTTGAATTTCGAATTAACAGAGTTCTGCGTAATTCGAAATGTTTTTTTGGGTCCCTTGAATTTGGAATTAATGAGGTTTTACTGTATTGTACCACTGACCATATATAGGACAGACTCGTGTAAGAAAAATGGTTGATCAAAAGATATAAGGTGGACAACGCACTACCCGCATCCCACGGCGGGAGGCGGTCGCGTGGTCGTATGTTTGTATGGCAATGTATGAGGGAAAACGCACTGACTCCCGCGCGGTGAGGCGGGAGCCGCTGTCGGGCGCCGCTGTCGGGCGCAGAGAACTCGACTCGTACGCGGGCGCGGGTGCCAGTTGTACAGACTTGTATGGAAGACACCGCATTCTCGCGCAGTTTTTTCATTCATTCATTTTTCATTCAGAAGGAGGTTTGCATACATAAAAATGGATTTTGATACGGAAAAGTATATTTTTGAGATAGAAAACCGCCCAGCATTGTGGGACATGAAATCTATGGAGTACAATGATCGCATTTTAAAAATATGGAAAGAAATAGTTGATGTCTTTGGAGGAATGTATGAAGTCACTCCAGTTATTTCTCCTTTAATTTTGTTTAGTAATTTGTCGAAAAAAACTGTAGACATTCTCACATAGTTAAAAAACTTTTGTTGAAAAACAAATTTTCTCAGATCCCTGTAAAATATTACGAACGCTCCATTTGTATTTTGTAGCAAAGGATGGACCCAGTATCTCGGTTTTCGTTTGCGACGCCTTTCATTTCGCCTTTTCACATTATTCTAAATTTACATTTTTAACAAAATTATATATCAATAATAATTCTAACGAAAGCGAACAGGACGTTGTTCACTTAACGAGTGCGAGCAATGGAATGACGCGGCTGCCGAAGCAACGGCCTCAGCAGCCGGTTGGTCTTTCCGTTCCTCCTGTGTTGCGGACGTGGCGTCCGGTACATATTGATATATTTTTCGCATTTATAATTATTGTACTGATCGGCCTAATCAAAAGAGTATAAACATATTATATTTTTACGGGAAAAAAGTGACTCGCACCGATATAGTTCCCCGCGAAGTGAAATCTGTTTGATTTAAGCATTTTTGTTTCGTGTTAAAAGAAAACATTTGTATTAATTATTATTATTTATTACATAGTATTTTGTCAGGACCAGAATATTATTTCGTGTTAACGGATTTTTATGTTAAACTATTTCCATTGTATAATTATAATTTTTTTCACTTATAGATTATGTGACTAATGTTTATCCAATGATGTACGGCTCCGAGGAGACAGCAGTGCCCCTCATCTCGAGACTAGTGCTTTACATGGGCTCCACCAACCGATCCGTGTCTACGTTGGAAACCCTACAACTTGGTGCTGCCATATTACTGAACCTGACCAAGTACAGTCCGACGGCACATTATGTGTACAAGGTAGAATCATTTTTATTTTATATTACGTGCAAAAGTATCGTCACATTAGAACTTATAAAAGACGTTTTAAGAGCACACTCCCAGGATTTTCTTAAGTAAAAATATTGCTCCCAGCACTGTCCGCAAGAATCAGCTAGTGTAAGTGTGTTTGTTACCTTTTTTCTGTTGAATATAAGTTATATATTTTTTTAGTTTAGTAGCCGCCATTTTGAAAGAAGATGGTGATTAGTAAACTACGATTAATGCTAACTTTGATGTCGCATATCTCCATAACTATTGATATTACGTCATAATAGCTTGAACATTTTCGACTCATAATCAACGCGCGAATGTAGTCCTGCGAGATTATTAATGTTTTTCAAATAACCCTGTATACATAAAAAAATTCGTAGACATATTTTCTAGACCAAAGTAAAGATTATTCTATTAAAAAAAAATGTGCAATTTCCCTATTGTCATTTATTTAACGTGCAGAATTACCGTGGTGCAAATTATTATAATGCTGCTGTTTGTTTCAGCGGGAGCATCTAAGTATAATTTTAACTTTAATGCTGAGGTGGGCCGACAAGGACAACCTGCTCTCCCGCCTGTTCTGCACACTGCTGTGGATGTTTGGAAAATACCAGGATATACGAAATGTAAATAAAATCATCTACTTTAATAATTGAAATTATGAGCTGGATAAAGCATTTAATTTTAATATATATTTTTTTACATATGTTTGTGAAAATAAGGACAACATTGTTGTCTGCAATAATCAATTATTATTATTAGAGCTTTGGAAAATTTAATAGATCTGGTCGAGAACAAACTACTCTCTCAAAAAAAAATGAGAAGCTTCAGGATCTAAATTTCACAGGAGACCAAAAGTACGAATATTTTGTGATAAAATCTATGTTAATATGTGTTTTTAAGGACTATCTACATACATATTAGGTTCTTTAAGCAATCCATTGATTATATGTTTTACTAAAATGAACTAAAAACACAAATTTATGTACCAGATAAGTTATTGCAAATAAGATTTCTTTTATTAAATTTCAAATCTGTCAAACACTATGTGGCATATGATAAATCACAATTATATTGACGTATGACTTCATTCTGTGTTATCAAATATGGATGTATAAACTTCTTTACTATCAACTAATTAATCTTTCTTTTTAGGAAATGTCTGAGGTATTACGAAGTGAAGAGCCATACAAGATCCTGTGCAAGGTGCGATGCTCACTAGTCCGCAAGAGAAGAATGGACAGCAAAAAGAGGTTGCCAGTGAATTCTTTGACACTCCCCAAGAGCTTCAATGACTCTATGCGCTTCAATGACTCCATACGCCACTCCATGACTCCTGCGAGGGGCACGAAGATATTTCAATTTTGCCTGCCCAGTATAGAACCGGACTACGGTATTGATCGCACAGACCATCCCAGAATATTCGCAGATGAAATCCAAGCGGTGGAGTCTGTCTTTCTCAAGTTTGATTTGCCGTTGAATGTAATTGTTGACAATAATTAAAGTGTTGCCGCAAAGTATAATAATGGAAGAAACTACTAGAGAAATTTTGGAGATATTTCTCTTGTACTCTGTAATAAAAGTATTATCTTTCAAAGAAAGAAGTGCCGTAAAAAATCATATGTAAATATTTTCTCATTAGATTTTATTGCTACCCATTCAAGTTTGTTTTCATAAATGTGGCATATAGATGCAAAACTGCCACTATCCATGTGGAGCCCATATGGATGGTGACGGTTTTGCATCCATACATGACAAATGATCATGTATCTAAAAATGATTATTGTGTTTTTAAAGTTGTTATGGTGAGGTTCCACAACGGGAACAAATTCATTTATCCCTTTCCCGAATTCTCTACATCTTCGCACATTCAGAGCATTCTGAATATGTAGAAGGATGATAAAATAACAAATCTTTATGCGATTACAAATGATTTAAAAGAATGATAGTTTACGAAACATTCCAAGAATCTTAAGATAACTTTAATTAATAATCTAATATTTGTTGGAGATAGCTAATTTCGAAAGGATCTGGATGAGACCGCAATTGAAACTACTTTTTTATATCGTTGTTTTATTTTTATATGGCCCTATAATCGTCATGTTTTAAAATCCAAGTTGTTCGATGATGACTCATAATTGTCAAATTCACACAATAAGAAATTCATGTGTAGTTTCCAAAAAAATATTTTGCATGTCATAGAATTATGCCCCGGATGAGATTTTTCTTGTAAAAATCTTAGTTTTATAATAATTAATATAACTTAACTTATTAAAGACATACAAAATGTTTCCGCTTGACAATTAAATGGCTCAGTACAAAATTAAAAATTATTTTAAATATACAGGGTTATTTGGAAAACATTAATAACCTCGCAGGACTATATTCCTGCCTTGATTATGAGTCGAAAATTTTCAAGCTATCATGACCATAGTTATGGAGATATGCGACATCAACGTTAGCATTTTTTTTTTTTCAATATTTCTGACTTATTTTTTGTAAAACGTTGGACTATCATTACAGTAACTCATATCGATTACGAAAAATTCATTTGTTTCAATAAAAGTTAAATAAAGTGATAAAAACCTTGAAAAAATTCCAATTGGAATGTTTCCCAATTAGAATTCGAAGGTTTTTATTTGACTTGTAATAAAGATAATGAATTTTTCATATTCGATATAAATTACTGTAAGGATAGTCCAACATTTTACAAAAAATAAGTAAGAAATATTGAAAAAAAAAATGCAAACTTTGATGTCGCATATCTCCTCAACTATTGATATTAGGTCATAAAAGCTTGAACATTTTCGACTCATAAACAAGGCAGGAATATAGTCCTGCGACGTTATTAATGTTTTCCAAATAACCCTGTATAGATAGGTATGTATTGATAAGTCATGTAAAATAATAATCTATTATACAATATGTAAATAAATAAAGACCATTAAAAACTTTTTTTATTTTATTTATTTTTCGTTTTGCAAATGGAAAAAATGTAGGAAGTCAACCGGTGACCTCGTAAAACCTGGAAGTGAAATAACTGAAAATTAAAAAATTTATGTCCAGCCATAAGTCTTATTCATTGTGAGGGTCTGATTTTATTTTTCAAACTGGTCATATTAACAATATGCATTCGAGTTATTTATTAATGAGTAGAGCAGTCCCGCCCTTACCATCCGGGCGATCATTTCTGAGACAGGCGAATCCTGGAATCTTAAGGGGGTCTATCAGTCGACGGCCTGTTTTTAAGCATTTTTAGGGAATTTTTTTTGACGACCAGTAATAAGATAAGACTTTGAGATTTTTTATAATTTATTTATATATATTTAAAGAGTATGTGTATAAATTTTCGAGTGAAACGTGAGTTATATTACTCCAAACACCCCCGCCTCGAAAAAATGGACGCCCACTGTCTCCACGATTCCGGCTGATTGGCTTATCTGTAATAAAAAAAAATAATAGCCTTTTAATTTGTAAGGTTAAACACACAGAATGGTCTATTATCAATTGAAAATACCAAAAATTCGATTTTTGGTAGCCTTCTGGAAAAAAGTTTTGTTTTCATGGTTTTTTGGTTATGTTTTTGTTATAAAAAATAGAAATATTAGGAATTTTGCAATGATAATAGGTCATTCTATGCGTCTATATGTGCTGAGTCTACCCTATAAATTTGAAGTAATTCGGTCAAACCGTTATAGAGATATGATGGAGACCAATTTGAAAAATACAATTTTGAGAAAAACGCGTTTTAAGTACAGTTAAAACTTTGAAAATTTCAACTTACCCTCAATCGGCGATGCCTGGTCCATACAGTACTCCTTCCTCTTCCTCCTGGAAGTCTTTTAAAGCTGATTGTTCAGTTTTTGTATCAATTCTTGCTGAATGTTTGTTAATAGCGCATAATACATTGTGTTTCCAATACGCGAATGTATGTCCATGAGATACAAAAAAGATTTATTCATTCATGACCAACTCCTAATAATCGTATCACAAATACAAACCGGCGATTGATTTCACACGCACTCTGAATCAATGGGCCTGAGTTTATTATAGTCCGGTTTTCACAGTTACACAACAGAATAATTTTAAAACCTAAGCCTCGAAAACTTGATTGTGAAAAGGTTACATTACTTTTACAATTTTTACAAATTACAGCATCCAAAATAGCGGTAAACACTGACATAAATTCCAAAATACAATAAACGAAACTTGAGCGACGGGAACTTCCATGCTCATACTATTTTTCAATTTTTTAGCAGAAGCAGATGTAAATTCCGTGTCATTTTGGGTGGTAAAACGGTTTCCAGTAAACTTTCGTTTTTTAGTACGACCAGGATGAACATTTGTCGTTCTACTTCCTTTCCGACCACTCATTGTGAAAATAAATACAGTTGACGGCTAACTTCTTAAATTTTTTAGCGTAGTAGGGGAATGCACAGAAGACAAAATTTGGGTCTCGTTGGTGGAATGGTACATGCGCAAACTTCCCCCCACTACGCCGAAAAATTTCAAAAATTTGCCGGCTACTCTAAACCAAGACTAAAACAAGTTCGATAAAATATTTAGTAACTATAGAAATTCCCTTTTACACGTGTTTAAACTTGTCTGAATGTGTATTTGTATAGAAGGGTCTCAGGTATAAAATTAACAATGAACAATAGGCCTGGCCTCCGACCGCTCAACTCAGTGCTCCAAACAGCTGCTTCTTCTAAGTGCTGTATCTTTAAATCGACTTTGAATTAAAAAAAAACCCCTTTACCACCGTATGAAGCAATTTATGAAGAAAAAAAAATCGATTTTTTGAACCCATTGACTGAGAGAACCCCCTTAAACAGGGAAATCCTGCTTAAACGAGGAGATCATAATGATAAGATTGTAGAAGAGAGGATTTGCACCTTGGAAGTCATGATGATATTAGCAATGAGATTAAAGAGACGGTAAGGATTTTGTATCAGAAAGTAAATTGATGAGGGTCATGAATAACGTTTGTATAAAGGAAGAATTTTCATCACCTTTGGAAAGGCGTTGATGGAGGAGCGAAAGATTTTGAAGTATGGCAAATGTTATTATTAAAAGCAATGTCATTGAAAGGTTTGGGGAAATATGGAGAAATTCATTATAGCCCTGTGTATCTTATCCCAAGGAACTAAGAATCTTCAATTTAGGATTTCGATGTTGATATATTTTTTTACGGAAAGGAGTAGCATTAGGGAAGATAGAATGTGTAACATTTGGGATGTTTGAGCAGTGGGAGGATGGGAAGTAACATCTGCTGAGGATTTTTTGGACACTGAAAATATTTTGAAGGCTTAGAAGTAAAAAAAAAAGCTGTCATTCATTGACAGCCATATAATGTTTGATATTTTGTCCGGGAAATTCTGGGCAAGAGTGATCGATTGCCGTATGATTGCCAGAGCAATTCACCCAGGATGGAGGGTTGTAGGGGTTTGGTTGGTCAGCGAGATGATTCTTACTGCCTTTGAGGCATCGGGGAGGGGATCTGCACGTCAGCTTAGAATGCTCAAATTGACAACAGTTAAAACATGAACAGTTTGAAAAGTGTACAGCTCCACCAGCAGTGCATTGTAGAAGTGGTATATGTGAGGAGGGAGGGTTTGATCTTCAAAAGTGAGGACAACTGTTTGAGAAGGTTTCCACTTGTGGAAGTATCTTTGGAGTTTAGGCATCTAGCCTTTATCACTTTGCCTATATTTGAAGGAGTGGAGATATACGAGATCTGTCTGAAGAAGACATGATCATGTCTTCTTCAGACAGATCTACAGATATACCACGAACAAAACCCAAGCAGGATCAAAGCTCAAACATTGCACGATGGAATATATGATTTGAATTTAACGTTTTGGTTATTAGGGTTAGGTTTACCAAAATTATTATTATTATTATTGATAATGGGCAGGCAGCTTAAGCTGATAGGCCCATATCACTGTCTCTAATTTGAATATCCAGCCTATTCTTAAATTGGTTGACACTGGCTGCAGACACAACATCCTCGGGCAAACTGTTCCACATATTGACACTCTATTGCTTAATGCATGCTTTCTTGGGTTACACCTTACACACTTTTAAACACAATTAGTTACAAAATTATTTGGGATATTGCAGACTTCGACAAAGATTTTATATCTGCCTTATGCCCTGATATCTCTTGCCAAAAGCCTGAAGTTTTCTGCTGTGAAATTAATTTTCCAAAGTCTATCAGGTGGATTGTTTCCTGTTCAGTCCTCTGAATAGAGACCAAGAAAGAAGTTATATCCGAATCAGAGTATAATTGTTGAGGATGAGATACCTTAACATGAGAAGCTGGAAAGGGATCCGAAACCAGGACAGGGAGCGTAGTGGGAAATGAAATGATGGAACTCTTTTCAATTTTCCTTTTTTTGAAAGACGCAAAAGATAAATTCTCTGAAGACCCCTCTTCCTTCCCGCAAGGAATTTTGGGAGAACAAGATGAAAAAGGTGGATAGAGGATGGAAAAGAAAGCGGATCTAGAAGATCCAGGGGATCCGAGGCCTTAAATCCTCCATAAGGAAGAAAACCAAAAGTTAAAAATACAAAATGTCAAAAAAACTAACCCATTTTTTTATTATACTCCCTTTCTTATTTACTAGTGGAAACTGGTTTGGCGCTTAACCTACGCGTTGGGCTTCAGTCGGGCGACACTACGAAAGGGAGTAATAAAAATTTTCCAAAAATCCAAAATTATACTATAATCAGGTTTCGCGTCTACCAAGACGCGTTGAAATATTTTCATACAACTTAATAATTTGTATGAAAAAAACCATTCAAAATTTGAAAAATCCAAAAATTTATTATTTTTTTTAACCAAAATTTGATAAATCTTCTTGATCGTCGCCACGAGTCTGCTTGCAAAGTTTCAGCTCGATTGGATCACGGGAAAAGGTTTAAAAATCGATCCAATGTTCTTTTGTCAGATAAGCAAACAAGACGACAAGCAAACGCTACGAGTTAAAAGGGAGTAAAAAAAGGTATCAACTGAAAATGTCTTGAAAAGACAGTAGCCAAAAGAGGAAAAATAAATGGTTGGAAAAAATTAATAAATATCTGTTTTTGAGATGTCCCATTGTTATCCAAGCAACAAACACAGCTATCACTACAGTCCAGAGACAATAATTCTTGTGGAATTTTGTTATTTACCCTTAGCAAGCTTGTGTATGGTTTGCATAGATAAGATAATATATAAGTTTTAGTGACTCAATCTGAATGGGTTGCCATTTTGTTTAATCGGCTGTTTCATTTGCTGTCAGGGAGTCCAAGTTGTAAGCCTTTTATTTTATTGCCTTTGAAGTCTATTTTATTCCCAGTTTTCCAGAAAGATATCATGCATCATATTTTACTCTTGACATATGCCTTTTGCATCAGATTACTCGTAATAATATCAGGAATCTAATAGCTAGTAGCAAAAACTTCATGGGAGTATTCTTCACTCAATTTTAAATCGAAAATATTTACATTTTAAATGGAATATTAACAGTAAAGGAGAAAACTCCCCCAAAGTTATTGCTACTAGCTATGGGATAACCTCTATAATAAATTTATAGGTGTATACATGTAACAACATTTATTTAATGTTTGTAAAAATTTATTATATGGAAATATAATGCATACAATGAAGGTTGATTGAAAATTTGCTTGAAAATATTTCAATATGTACATCAAAATGTAAAAATAACAAAGTTTATTGTTAATTCTGTTGATGGAAAAAAAAACATTGTTTAAAAATATAGATTTTGGTTGAAAAACTAAATTTTACATTGCTAGATTCAGAAAGTATATATGATGTCATCGGATAGTAATTTTTAAGAAAACCTAGTAAGTACATTTAATATTACATTTTCAAAAGTCTTTTTGTATTTAGTTAAGGGCTAGATATAAACAAATCGCTTAACTAATGAAAAATTACAATCTAATTCCACAAAACAAAGATTTTGAATATTGCAGTCACAAATATTTTTTCTCACTGAATGTTTCTTGTGGAATGGACAATGACACACATATCTTAAATTCTATAGTTTAAAAATGAGCTATAAAAGATCAAAAGATAAATTAATTTAGTTTAAAAATGTTCTCGCTTAAATTCATTTGTCAATGTTTAATTCACAATCACACTAATGACGGAGGTAGCTTGCTAATGTCTAGAAGAACATATCGATACAAAAGTCAATCAGTTTTATTAAAATACTTTGCTCACAACATTTTCAAATCTCAAATTCATTCTAAGTGGTAATATTAAAACAGTAAAATAAAGTTGCATATAATATATATATATATATATATTTTTGCTTACATGAGAATAGAAGGAGTCTGTGAAAATCACATTTTCCAGGAGACAACGATGTCAGCTTTTTATACATTTACACTCGTAGATGTTTGTTTATTTTTTTGTCAATGAAACTGATTCCTTGGTTGGAATTGACAATTCAAAAAACACATTT
Organism: Agrypnia vestita; assembly: GCA_016648135.1. NCBI lineage: Eukaryota > Metazoa > Arthropoda > Insecta > Trichoptera > Phryganeidae > Agrypnia > Agrypnia vestita. The sequence goes on along the minus strand of JADDOH010024378.1, from coordinate 27,216 downwards.
CAAACTAAACGGTATTTAAATAAATGGAAAATAGTGTAGATCTTACATTAATTATTAATACGAGCAAAAGTTTCAAAACCTCCTAGAACCGATTTCTTCACGTTAACAAATCAATAATATTTGGGGCCGGGTAGACTATTTTGCATATAAGAAACATCTAAAACATTCTTTGATTAACTAAACAAAAATTTATTTGATTGATTACAAAACCCGCTATATTCGTGTTGGTCAAATATGGCAGAACCATGATCACAAGGCTTTTTCTTCTAGTGTCGTGTCAGGTCCCAACGTTGACTATCACTCGAGAGTAGATCTCCCTAGAGTATTCGCGTCAAATATGGCAGAACTTGATTAAAAAGCTTGTTTTGCTCTAAATGAGATGTACTGATGTTGAACTTTTAAATTAAATTTTTGACTGGAAAGAAATGATTTAAATTCCAGCATTTTATAAATTATTCTAGTTGTGAAATTGCAAAATGGGTTTGCTGAATGCGTAAATTAATATTATCATTGTCTCACTGACAACGTGACATTTGTGAAGGATGTGTTGAGCGTTACCACTATTAGAGCATTTTGTGACAATTGTTGATTGGTTCTTTAGTGGAAATCTAGAATTGGCATTTTCTTCAAAATTTTCTATTATCTAAAAATGTTAATATTAATTAAATGCAAAAGCATTTAAGAGGTTTTAGAAAGTAGCTCGATAATAAGATAACATTCAACCCTCTCCTGTATCGGAGAATAGGTAGTGTCAGGTCATCGCGTGACTCTGGAGAGGTAAAAATCTCGGAAGACATTGATAAGACGGCTTTTAGTTAGCGGTAATTGTTTCTGCCAAAGTTTCCTCCATAGTTTCCTCCGAAATTACCCCCGCCAAACGGTCGGCCGCCCCCGCCCCCGGGAGAGGAGTTTAGGAACAACTCAATATACCGGTTGTCCATGGTGTTCCTGTCTTTGCGCATTGCCTGAAAATAAATAAAGAAAAATATTACTGAAATAATTTTTAAAAAATATTCATATTTAAAAAAATAGTGTTAATTTAATAAAAATCAATGGATCATTCACACAACGGTTTGATATTACAAAAGGTATCAAACAGGGTTGCGTAATGTTTCTATCGTTGTTCAACTTGTATATGGATAATTGTGTGAACTGGAATGTATAAATGTAGGAGCGAAAATTAGTGATTTGATTATATGCTGTTTGCTGTATGCGGACGATGCAGTATTAATGGCAAATAGTGAACAAGACTAGTTAATTAGCAGGATGTATTATGTATGCAAAGAAAGTGCATGCATATGTATGTAAACAAGTCAAAATTGATGGTATTCGAGAAAGAGGAACGTAAGACAATGTGTGAAATACTAGTAGGTAATGAATGTTTGGAACAAGTAGATGAGTTTGTGTACTTGGGAAGCATATTCGATAAAAGAGGGAATGTTGAGAAAGATATTGAGAAGAGTGACTGCGGGGAATAGGGTGAACGGTGCTTAGAATGCAATAATTTCTAATAGAAATACGTCTACCGAGGCAAAAATGTTGGTACATAATGAAATTCTGGTACCAACACTGATGTATGGAAGTGAAGCCTGGAGCTGGCAGAAGAGGAATGAAAGTAGACTGAATGCAGCAGAGATGAGATCCGATCGAGATAAAAATGAAGACGTAAGAATGAATGTAAAGCTGGTCTTAGCATAATTAGTAGAATTAAAAAAGGGTCGCTCAGGTTTGGGCATGTTGAGCGAATGAATGAGCAAAGAATAGTAAGAAAAATATATAATGCAAATGTTGACGGTGCCAGAAAGAGAGGGCGACCGCGGAAGACGTGGCACGACCAGATTAACTAGATACCGGAATATGGTCCCGTTAGAAGCCTCAACTAATGCTAATTTAATACACTCGTCTGATTTTATTAATTCATTAATTTCCGTTTATTGAAAATAACACATTAGAAAATAGATTTTCAACAATAAGTCCCATGTATAAAAATAAGGAAATGAACGTAAAATAGAATATGAATTTCTAATATGGCTTACTCTGACTATGTATAAAATTAGGAAATTAATGTAAAATAGGATATGAATTTCTAATATGGCTTACTCTGACTATGTATAAAATAAGGAAATGAATGTAAAATAGGATATGAATTTCTAATATGGCTTACTCTGACTATGTATAAAATAAGGAAATGAATGTAAAATAGGATATGAATATCTAATATGGCTTACTCTGACTATGTATAAATAAGGAAATGAATGTAAAATAGAATATGAATTTCTAATATGGCTTACTCTGACTATGTATAAAATAAGGAAATGAATGTAAAATAGGATATGAATTTCTAATATGGCTTACTCTGACTATGTATAAAATAAGGAAATGAATGTAAAATAGAATGTGAATTTCTAATATGGCTTACTCTGACTGCGTCCTCGTGACAATCGAATTCCACATCAGCCTGGCCGGAGGGGCGGTCGTTGTTATCAAAGAGGATATTGATATTCAAGGGGCGGATCGGCTTAAAGAACTGAAAGAAGAGTAATAATTATAGTTAATATTTTACCGCACCTATAGAACTTGTGAAATAAAATTAATCAGTGAATCTTACATAGGCGATATCATGGAGCGAGGCCTTGAACGGTAATCCTCTCATGTGGATGCAGTGGCCCCCGGATGAACCTTTCCAGGGACCATTCCGAGACCAGTTCCCGTTGTTGTTCGCATGATCACCTATAAATCAAAAATATTATTAAACATTGTATTTAATTACAAATTGTCAATAATTTTATAACCATAGATAGGTAGTTTGGGAAGTTATACAAGACCCCATTAATTAAAAAATTTGGCATAATTCAAAATTATTCAAATATTTTGATCAATTTCATTATAATATAACTTGGTTTAATTGAAAACCTCGGTAACTCAAAATTAAAAATAATTCTGAAACCTTTTGCATTTTAAATCACTTTATCAGAAAAAGCAAAATTGAAATAAATAAAATGTCTTCCAAGCCAATCTCCCGTTACTTCGCTGTCACAGAGAAGTCCGTGTAGCTATTTTAATTTGAGCTAATTTTTAAGTCTATCTATTAATTCATAAACTAGCACTTATTCATCAAAATTGTAAAATGTTTGCCTTAGGGCCAGTTGTATCATTTGGATTGAAGTAATCTTTCTTAAAAACCATACATTTTTACGAAAGAGTCCTTTAATTAAGATAAAAGTTCTGATTGGTGGAAAACGTGATAATCAACCGACCTTAACAGGGCATACACACCATAACACATAACCAATGAGGCAGGCATTAAAAAATGCTGTTTATTTTACATGTATATTTCCAAGATTTAGTCTTTATTTAGAGCAAAAATAATGTTATTTGAAACAAAATATATTTACAGTAAAAGCTCGTTAATACAAACAACTATAATTCGAAATTCGGTATAATTCGAAAAATTTAATCATATTTTATCCCCCTCAAATGAATTTTCATACAAAATGCTTCCTATAATTCGAAAAAATGGCTAATTCCAAGTATGAAAAAAATTTCAGAGAAAATTATGAAATTTGACAGGAAGTCATTTATGTAAATGTTAACATTTGCTAACCATTTGCTAGTGTTTTTTATACCTACGCTGAGGGAATGACCGCTCAGGGCCCTCACAGGCCTTTGATGATCTATATGACAGTATAAAAAGTCATAAAACATCCCCGACCGGCTGACGGCAGCGCACAGGGTAAAGATGTTTTATGATATCTCGCCAAAAGACGAGATTAGTTGAAGTTTTGTCGCCGGTTTTGGAGTTTTAGGGTACGCGCGCACTAGCGCTTTTTCGCCGCGCGGCAAAAAAACCTGCGACATTTTGACTCGCGGCGTAAACAGTAGGCGCACGCACTGCGACATTTTGACTCGCGGCGTAAAGGGCAGGCGCGCGCACTGCGACATTTTGACTCGCGGCGTAAACAGTAGGCGCACGCACTGCGACATTTTGACTCGCCGCGTAAACAGTAGGCGCACGCACTGCGACATTTTGACTCGCGGCGTAAACGGCAGGCGCGCGCACTGCGACATTTTGACGCGCGGCGAAAACAGCAGGCGCGCGCACTGCGTCATAATGCCGCTGATCATTTGAACAACGGGCAGTTCTTTAAAATATTTGGTGAACTTAACGATTACCCCGAAAAATTCTTCCAATATTATAGAATGAATAAAAAATGTTTTTATGAATTTTTAAAACTAGTTGGACCTTCTATCACATATAAAAATACTCCATTCAGAAATGTTTAATATTTCTGTCACTATATTCTTTTGGATTAATATCGTACAATGGTGGTCTTCTCCCAACTTTCCTAATTAGCATTTCAATATTAAAATCTTCATCCAGATCAGCAGAATTATTGCTTGTGGCCATTGTTCTTTCACATAAAATATTATATGGTACAGCGAAACAGCGCGTAGTGCGCGTCGAAAAAGATGCGTTTTTTTGCCGATGACCGCCGCGCCGCAAGAAAGTTGTAACATTTTGCGTTATTTTGCCGCTAAGTGCGCGCACTACGATTCAAAACCCTTTGTCACAACACTGCGGTGCGACATTATGCCGCAGCGTTTTTTCGCCGCGCGGCGAAAAAACGCTAGTGCGCGCGTACCCTTAAATTGTTACATCTTCGTGTTTTATTCGAATTGAAAATATATCGCGTGAAAACATTACAGCATTGACTTTTTTTGTGCTTTTATATCTGTGATTTCCGTGAAAACTTTCGATATCTTAGTCTCTTCATTTACGATTTTAATATATTTTGTGTTATTTGATAAGTGTGAAGAATATTAGATATTTTATTACGTTCACGTGTTAGATTTTAGTTATTTTCGCATTTTATTTTTACTTCGTGTTTCGTTTCAAATTAAAATAGCGTTAGTTCGCAGCGCGTACAAAACTTTAACTATTTCTATGAAAATGGATTTGATTAAAGATGTGGACAGGAAAATTATGAATAACGGCGATTAATAGATTGGGAAAAAATATGATATTGCCAATTCGACTGTTTCAACAATTCTAAAAAATCGCGCCAAAATTGAAAAGCGCTGAGAAGTGATGTACAATATTTGCTGTTTTCATTTTTTCTGTTTTAAAATTGAATTGATGGCTCAAGATCACATATCAATGTAATTTATTTTAATTTTATTGAAACAACTGACAAAAATGAATGCAACATTAGCCAAATAAATATGTTTGAATATACATGTTAAAAAATGCATTTGTTTGTACACTTGGAAATGTTTAGAAAGTGTGTTGATAGTTTACAAACTTCCTACTAATTCTACTTCCCTAATTCGAAATTCGAATTTTTTTGTTGAATTTCGGTCCCCTGAATTTCGTATTAAAGAGCTTTTACTGTACTTATATTTATGCATTATAAGCATTATTAATATATTAGGTCCTTACATATGAAATTGGCGTTTAGTATGGGAGGAACATAAAGCCGATTTTTTTTTATTATAATATATTTATTTAATCAGAGTATGTACCATTGCTATCTATGCACTTTTGCCATCTCATAGGTAGTTCATCGATCCCTTTACTAAAAAAACCATTCGGACGGGAATCAATAAAATCTTTGAAGGCGGTTTGGACTGGCCCATCGGATTTGAATTTTTTCCTTTTGATTTGAGCGATTAACCAGCCTCGGTTGTTTAGCAGCTAGCTTTTCCATCATGGTTTGCAGTTGCTGACAATAGACATCTGCCGTAATCGTCTGGCCAGATTTAAGAAAGCTGTAGTGAACGACACCAGCACTAGTCCACCAAACGCTCACAAGTAACTTTTTTGGAGTCAATTTTCGCTTGGGGCATGGTTTGGCTGGTTCGACAGGGTTCAGCCATTGCGATGAGCGCTTCCGATTATCGTACAGGATTCACTTTTCATCACAGGTAATGATTCGATTTAAAATCCCTTCATTATTGTGCCGGTTGAGTAATGCAACGCAGCAGTCAACGCGCGTTTGTTGATTTGCTTCACTCAATTCGTGAGGTACCCACCTTTCAAGCTTTTTCACCTTACCAATTTGCTTCAAGTGGATTAAAACAGTTTTATCACTAACACCGCAGCCTGCAGCTAACTCGGATGTGGTTTGCGATGGATCCGCTTCCACAATAGCCTTCAATTCTTCATTATCAACTTTGGTCTCCGGCCGTCCACGGGCTTGTTCTGCAGGTCGAAATTTCCAGAACGAAAACGTTGGAACCAAAAACGCACTGTGTTTTCTTTTGCGGCACCGTCGCCATACACATCATTAATCCTTCGAGCCGTTTCTGCAGCACTGGTGCCACGGTGGAACTCGTACTCGTAAATAATGCGATATTTCAAGTTTTTCATTTTGTAAACTGAGTGACGCAAAGAAAAAAACAATTGAGGAAAAAACAAATGAATTATAATTTTCAAAACACAAATACATGAGTAAATAGCTGTATAAATTTGGATTTGGAATTCCTAACCAAAGAGAAGATATTTGAGATCAAATTTGCCAGTATGGCAAAACGCCAATTTCATATGTAAGGACCTAAAATATATATACAATTTTACAATTAAGTGTACAAATATACAAATAAGATAAACTTCAGTATTTTTTGAGTTATAACAGTATTACAGGAGTAAAATTATTCTTTATTTTTGTGTTTTCTCAAACTGAGAGAAAACTGAGACGGTCAATTTTATTGAAGATTTGTTGGTAACAAAATATGTGTAAATTTTAAACAACGTTAAAATATACTCGATTGATGAATACATTTATTACTAGTTGTTCGTACCCAGCGTTGCACGGGTTAAGGATTAACCGGTTGTATGTAAAGCGGAATGTACGCTGTCTGCCGCGCAATTTCGCACACAATTGCTGTTTTTAGACACTTTTTTGTGAAGGTTATATTCATCAAAAATCATGTAAAAATCAACAATAATCGCTAAGAACTTGCAGTTTCTGGTTTCTCAATATACAGACTTACTTGACACTAATTACTTATTCATTAATTATGACAGGTGAAATGAAGGGTAAAATGACACCTATATTACCCACCAGGTCCCAAAAAATATGTGTGCAAAATTTTAAAAATATGGTGCAGGCCAGTCAAACGATGTAGATTTGTATAGAGAACAGATAGACAAAATCATTGAGTTTTATAGGTATAGATATTTCTGATTTTACTAAAATTGAACACCTATTACAATGGAGGCAAATTTTTCCAAATATCAATGATTGTTCGACAAAAAAAATATATATGAGATGTATTAAAAAAATATTGAACCTTTGGTCGGCAGAAACACATTTATTCACACACACTATTAATCTCCTTTAAAATATGTAGTCCTTTTGGTAACACACACATTTCTCCCAACAGTCCTCCGCCATAGCTAGAAACTCTTTTGGAACACATATTTTGGAATGGTGTTCAGCTGGGTTGTCGCATTTCACATAATGTCTTGCCTTGATTCAAATCAGTTCGTTTTCAGCGGCATTTTTAACTTTGGGAATAGCCAAAAATCAAAGAGAGCCGTGTAGGGAGTCTGACTAACACGAGAAATGTGTTTGGCCAAGAAAGCCTGAATTAGATGTAAAGAATGGGCAGATGCATTATAGTGGTGTTGCTGCCCACATGTTCGATCGTTTACGTCACACTGCATCCTCTCAGGTGACCTCTCGGCACGTGCTTGTGATGCATCACCCCACGGGAGCTAAAGAAAATGGCCAGCATGAGATAGACATTGCTGTGGACCTGCCGTATTCTTGTTTGAGATGGGAGATACCACTCCTCTATCTGTGAGATGCTCGTAGCATGTCCCCGAAAGCTTGTCTGATCTTGCGATTGGCTTTCACTCAGGTATCGCCATTCTTTTGGTAAAATTTAATGCAATAATTGCTGCCCAAAACGATCCATTATTTTACAATCGGCAATTAAACAGGCACCAATACACTTCTTTACTCAGAGGCTGGCTGCCAGTGACGGCGCTTATGCAAGTGGGAAAAAAATTACGCACACGCATGAATGTCCCCTACACATCTCTACCAAAGAGCACCTCCTTTGTTTTTTTTAGACGGTTTGTTTAGAAGATTTGTTTAGACGGAACAAATAAAGGTTTGACATTATGTGAACACACCTCGTATGTGGCATTATTAAAAAATTGACAATCTAAACAAAGTTATCACTCAGTTTTTAAAGTATTAAAGAGGAAGAATAATAATATTTGTGTACTTAAGTAATCACCTCCGCGGAATCCTCCCCTGACCGGGGGTCTCATCTTGTCTTGGAAACGTCCACCATAGCGGTCACCAAAACGATCCCCAAAGCGGTCTCCGAAGCGGTCATACGGCCCGGGCCTGCCCATGGGCCCTCTGGGGCCTCCTTGCATCATGCCCAATGCCGTGCGAACTTCCTGCGGAGAACTTGGGAACACCTCGATGTATCTGTGGGCAGACGAATACCAAGTTAAAACCGATTGCAGTATTCTTACCTATCTTTTTCACCTCACAATACTTAAGCCACACTTTCTGATTTCACGAGAAGCAATCATTAAGAATATTAAATGGAAAATGCAGCGACTAAAATAAAAAATGTTCATTCTCTTGCCAAACTTTTAAATCAATTTTAGTGGAGTTATTTCGTGGTCTTTGTTAATATGATATAAGATATATATTAAAATCGTGTAGTGTAATTTAATTATGGGTTAATCCATGGTTAGATACAAAAAATATTTGTAACTGTTGAGAAAATAATTGTAAACCTTGTGAATTAAATTGCCTAAAATTTGGCCTTACTTCCATTATTGATGATGATTTAAATAAACAAAAAATATAACATTTTTATGATTTTAAAAAATTTATGTTTTTCTCTTTCTTTTGCTTAAAAAACGATCTCTTACAGAATGAAGAAATATCAAATAAAGATTTTTCCAATAACAATTTTAAAAATCTATCAAATTTTAATTAATAATTGTACAGTACCATAGGATAGAAAAAGAACAAAGTATACCCACGTTGCCCGCAGCTCCTGTGCACCCTCTAGAACGTCACCAAACCCATCCATAGAGAAATAATATGAATTGAACCCACCATTCCCGAACCCGCCTTTCTTGTCTGTGAACCCCCAAATGTGTTATAATCAAGTGTTGCTGTAAAAGGAGGTTAATTCCCCAGACTGCCCAATGTCATTTTAGTCAAATGACGAAATTAAGTTTTCGTTGCCATTGTTTAAATATGCCAAAATAAGAGTACATTTGATCCGACTCATAGGAAATGCTCCTGAATTTCTACTTTTTCATTGGGTAGAAAGAATCCAGGCACATAAAGATGAACATCTGGCTGCAGAGTAATTCTAGCCGCTTAACTATTACTAATATAAACAAACTCTTTCAACATATCACACAACATCACTCATAACCATCTTCTACCCATTAAGACATCCAACACTTTGGACGATCTCATTTCATTTTGAACGCATCCTCAAATTATATGATGGAGAAGATTATGATTAACATAATACAATATTACTTTACTACCCACCAGTTTTACGACGTCCCTGTAAAGTTATTGTAATTATAAAGATCAGTGACTACCCACCGTTTCCCCCGCCGAGCGCTACCACTTGCCCAGTATCGTAACGATGCACCAGTGTCCCCCACCCGCCCCTGTAAAATATTTTCTCACCTCCCGTTCCCCGCCCCGAAGTCTCCGCCTCTCCCCCGACCATCTGTAATGTTCCTTGACCCACAAATAATCATCAATCATGTAAGGCATCGTGTGGTGTCTGAGTGTCTTGTGGTAAAAATTATTTTTTTGTTGTTTAAAGCCACTGAGGTAATGATGAAATTGCGGAAATGAAGGGCTGGATATCTCATCCAAAAGGTGGAAGGAAGGAATGAAATATAACCATTATACAATATAGTTTTTTTAGACAATTAATGAAGCTACGGAAAAGTTTGGGTGTAATGGTCACAATTATATCGATATCTGCATAAACCAAAGCACTGATAAAGAAACTGTGCGGATAATATATTGGGGGATAAAATAAATAAAGATGAAATAACATAATTTATAAAAATTTCAAATGGGGGAATAGATTATGTATAGTATTTGTTGTGTTGTATAAAGAGTATGATTACATACTGCCTTATATGTGTTAATCGTGTTTTTAAAATGGACCAATATAAAATTGAATGCTCGGTCTGACGACTGTACCCCCCCACCTGTGTCCTATATCCTGCCTGTCTTTCTCGAGCGCCCGCTCGGCCGACTCCCTGTCCGGGAAGCTAACGAAAGCCTCCCCCGAGCTGCGGCCAGTGTGGTCAGTCAGGATGGTGATACCCTCTGCGTTCACCGGCAGCCCTGCGCACCCCACCGCGCCCAATGAGCACAACCCCGGAAACATGAACAAGCAACACTCTTAGCATACGTGCCAGGCTGGGCCGACACAGAAACCACTAGCAATCTAAATACAGTTGTGGCCGTGGTGCCTCGTAACACTATGTTGTTACCCAACCATTAATAAAATAATTGCATGTGGTATATTTAATATTTTATTTATCCTAACATTGAGAAAGTAAACTTGAAAACAAAAATTATATAAGAAAGGGATTTCATTACAACTTTTTAATATCAATAAACAAGTTGAGGGCTTAGGGTAAAAAACCATTCATGAATTTAAAATATGTAACTTCATTTAGTGACCAGGTAAATATTTATGAGATTCGATGAATGATAATATTGCCGAATTTGTTTCCTAATAACAAAATAAATATTGCGCTGCTCTTTTGGGCCAATTGTTTGATCACGAGTAAAAGTAATAGTTAAGAAAAAAGTCCAAATTACTGCATTTTCCACTAATCGAAACTCCTGTTTTCGTAGAAAAAATCTATGCTTTTTGCTTAACCATTACTCCAACTATTGATCAAACAATCGACTTTTAAAGTGACAGATTGAATTTTGACGAGATTTTGACTGGAGATTTTTTGGACCGCAAGCCCTCGAATCGTAACAATGAAATCAGCCTCGTATAGAAAAGAATAATGAAGTAGTTATGTTATGGAAAGTAATATGAAGAAGTATAATTCAGACCAGGGATACCCAACATAATTTTAAAGGTCACCAGGTTCATAATGAAAGAACATGGTGGGCCAATTGAACATGCATCCACAGTGAAAAGTGGAACTATCCAACTTATATGTTAGCTATGATTGTTGGGCATCCCGGGTCTTCATTCCAAATGAACGTGACATTATATGCGTGCTGTGTGGTACTAACACATTATTTAAAAATTATGGTAATTATGAAATTTATTAAAATTCTCAAATTAACAAGTTGTGAGTAATGAAGACTTATGCAGTTCACAAAATTGTCATTCAATTCAAATTCACTCAAAAGTTAAGATTATTATTAAATTCAGATTTTAAAAACAGTACACAAAATATCACTCTAATTGAAATGCTGATTTGAATCAGATTGTGTTTGAGATGACTGGGATTGGGGAAGGAGAGGGATGAATCTTACCTTTGAAGAATTCAATGATTTCATCTTTGGAGCAACCAAAGGGCAAGCCCCTGAGCTTCACGACACCCCCACCAGTCGGGACCACGGGGGCGTTGTTCATGGTTGACTGAGAGATGGCCCACTGCATTTCGCGGTGGCCAGAAACAAACACTGGAAAAAATATATAGATATTGGGGATTATTTAAATATATATTTAACTTCCGTGCTGACGATGCACCAGGCACATTCTCCAAAAATGACGCAGGTATTCTAGCTAACCATCACGCAGTCTTCTGCAGAGGTAGACAGAGGATAGAACGACACATTCATTTGCTTCATTCACATTTAACATCTTCTTAGGCCACGGGTACGATACGAGCGACGAGCGGCAGAGCATCAGAGTGTCAATTGACGTCAATGCGGCAAGCGGTGAGAAGCGCCGGCTACGCTACAAAGCGGATGAGCGGTAACTTCTGTCACTCGCCGTGCCGTCATACTTACTTTAAGTGAAAACATCAGACATTTATGGAAATTTCATTTATTGAATGTCGAGAGGAAATATGGCATTCACCCGATAAACAGGAGTAGAAGGGTTTACGGAGAGTACCACCATTAGATAATAATTTAAGGAAACTCAATTTTTTGAGTATACAAGGATGTCTATACAATACTTCTTCCCACAGTTTCTTCGTAATCACACAATTTTTAAAATCATTATGTCTGTCATTCCACAAACATGTCAAACTTTGCATATTAGATATTAAAATCTCACACTCGAGATCCGTTAACTTTCTCTTATCTGACATTGCTTTGTAGGAGAGCTTCAACACAAACTGTACAATATCTCTGCAAACAGTTTCCCATAGAAAAATTGACAGAAATAAACAGACGCTTGAGCGGTGAGCGAAATTTAATGTCCGGGAACAGCGGCGAGCGGCGAAGTGTGAGCAGCAAGCGGTGCCGCCCTGCCGCTCTTGCCTCGTAGCCTGCTATTACCCCATCTCTACCACGCTCAAACAAACAAAAACGTGAGCGGCACCGCTTCATAGACAAGAGCGGCACTCTTGTCTAAGTCTGCCGCTCGTATCGTATCCGGGGCCTTTTGCAAGCTTTATAGTTGTTGAAGCATTTAACAGGGCCATTGTTCAATACTTTATCTAGTGGTGCCAGGTCTTTCCGGGATGCCCCCTGTTCCTGATGCCTTCAACGCTTGTCTCATGTTTTTCTTAACCAACCATCCTCACCTCGCTCGTACGTTCCGCATGACCAAACCACCTCAGCGATCCTCTCTATATTCTATCTAGCATCCGCAGTCACTATTACATTCACTTCTAATTTGACTCTATCAACAAAAGATTTTTGACACATGCGCCTAATGGACCGCATTCAGATTATTTTCATTCCTTTTTTATCAATTCCAGGCTTCACTTCCATTAGAGTTGGCACCAGAACTCTGCTATGAACCGTTGTGAATGTTAGCAAGTCGAAAGTAATGGCGTTCGAGAGAGATAGATATGATACTGCAGAGCCCTAGTAGCGGGAGCTTTTGGTCTCGTACCTTTTTTCTTATATAAAAGTAATAAACTGAACATTATTTACAATAATTAAGAAAATATTTTTTTTTATTTTTTTTTTTTTATTTATTTATTTTATTAATTACACGGCTTAATAGCCTTTTACAACAGGTTTATACATAATTAAAATACAACAAACGATTAAATGTAAAAGAAAAATAAAGGGTATAAATGTAAAAAAGTATATATACATAGTTTAAACATAATGAGGTCAGACATATATGTAAAAAAAGTATATATGCAAATAAGTGTAAAGTAGCAGGTTTATACATAATTAAAATACAACAAATGATTAAATGTAAAAGAAAAATAAAGGGTATAAATGTAAAAAAGTATATACATAGTATAAGCATTAATCGACAGGCCGCGGCCAAAACATTCAGAATTCAGACAAAAAATACACGAGCACTCAGGTTTATATATGTATTTTAGCGTCGGCACTCTCTATGGTTCTCTTTCCCTTGCAGCATTTCGGTCTTGGAATGAAAACGTAAATATACACACAAGTGCAATGTTAATCTGATATTAGGTTTGTTAACATCTCATTCTTGCCTTGAAAGATCACGATCCAACGACACCATACATCGACATTTGATATTTGGAAAATGGATATCTAGCCTTAACTATCTGGTTATTCTATCTACATCTTTTTTCTTTTTAAATCAATTCTTCTCTTATATTATTATTATTTTTGTATTATAACTCATTTCGCTGTATTGTATAATTGTGATTTAACCTAGAATAAGAAAGGTATTAAATTGAGAAATATAACTGCCCCAGAACATGATTATCCTCAATAAGATTGAGTGTCTTGATTTCAAAATAATACGGAATTGACTATCAAATAAATATTTAAACAAGATATTACACTTAAAGTTTCGAAAATTTCACCATATATTTTGACATACGAGTCACTTTATCTAAGAACAGAGTGCAAACCATAAACAAGGTTAAAAAATTAAACTAAAATACAGAGTTCCTACATTCCGTAGTCATTATGTTTCTATTGTCTGTAATTTGCATGATTTTGATATTATCTACAAATTATAAATATGCACTACCTTCTACATATCTGGAGCCAATGTTTTGTTTGTCCTTTTCCCGGGCCAAGTCCACATCATTCAATGTCACCAGTTCCACAAAACATTCTCCTGTGGGTCTACCAGGGCGAATCTCTGTTAAGTGGATACCTTGAAAAAAATTGTACATTTTAACCATTATGTTGTGTCATTTTAACCCACCACAAAACGTTCATTATTTTGATAATAATATTTATAAAACAAATGACATTGAGAAACTACCATCGCCTGTTTGATTAATAAAAAGAACAAATTTATCCAACCAAAGGCTTCGTTCAACCGTAGAGGTTAAAAAAAACTTTTTAACTATTTGAGAAAATTATCCGATTTTCTAAAACTAACCTTCTGCACCATTTAATACGTTTACACCGTTCAAAAACTCAAGAACGTCCTGTTTCTTCGTGGAAAATGGCAGACCACGTAATTTGATAATGTAGGCGTCACCACCATCTCCATCCATTTTGTGGTCCTGAAAAATACGTACAGCAATAAATATTTTCAACTATGGAGAAATAGTATCAAGAGATTTTTTTATCAATGTACTAACGGTAATCAAAAATACTATAAAATAATGCTAACAATCTAGTCTCTAGTAGAAGACAATACTCTGATTAAAAAATATGACGGTTTACAGTAACAAAAATATCTCAACGCAAGTCGCCGCAAATTCAGCATCAAATATGGCTGACGAAGCCATAGAAAAGAAGTCAACGACGGACCCATAGAAAAGAAAAAAGTACAGACATGTAATCCACAACCTACAAAATTGGGTAGGTAAACGACACTCGTGAGGAACTTGATATAGTTATCACTACCGTAGAGGATTAATTCCCATAATTCCCTAAGATCGACGGCGAAAAATGACGCGAATCCGCATCTCAAAAGTAGCTTTATGACCAGCGGGCCTTTTGGCGGGGCTAGGGATGGGTCGTCGACGTATTTACCGTCGACGAAACGAGACCGTCCACGTCCATCCATCGACGAGACGATCAACTAGTTGAATTCGTCAACTAGTTGACGCGTCAACTTCGTTACGCGGACGTCGCGGACGTTTATCTAAACATCGGGACGATAGTCAACCACTAGTCAACCACTAGTCAACTGTCTACGGTTTGACGCGACGCTGCTCGACGGCACAACCGTTGGTTATTTTTATTACGTTAATTTTTAAAATTTAAAGAAGTTCGAAGGAATATAGTTTCGGGGAAAGTAAAACCGCTACTTGTGCTTATATGTAAAAAGAAATATTTTATTATTTATTTGTTTACGCACATTAAAGGCTTTTACATATTGTTTTATATACTTCTTTCTATATATAATAAAGAAAGAAGTAGGTATACACAACAATATCAGGTGTAAGCAGTAAAATATAAATATAAACTACATATATAAGCAGTGAAAGTATCGGGTATAAGCATTAAAATATGAGTATAAAAATTAAAAATATAAAGTACAAAGCAATGTGTGTATAAAAAAATATATTAGATACACATTATTACATGTGTACAGGGTTATTTGTAAAACAATAATAACCTAGCAGGACTATATTCCTGCCTTGATTATGAGTATCATTTTTTGTAAAACGTTGGACTGTCACTACACTAACTCAAATCGATTACGAAAAATTCATTCGTTTCAATACAAGTTAAATAAAATTATAAAAACCTTTACATTTATTTATTATCGATAAATTTATAAATAAATACATAATTTTAAAATACTTTACATTTGAGATGTTATCTAGAAATTTATTGAAGAATACATCTTTCAAAGTCAGACTTTCACTTTGTGGTGACATTATTTAAATAAATATATCTGTATTATTTGTCAACTTTAGTTAAAGGCTCAATTTGAGAAAAGGAACATTGTTCCCGAAACATGTAAAAAACCAATAAAAAGTGGTGTAAACAAAATTATAATAGATTTATTTTTTTATCTACAAAGTTGAAAATAGGGAATTTATAATAAAAATTAATTAAACCTAAATTCAAGATTATATTACATATACAATAATTAATGTTGGACTCCTGAATAAGGACCATAGTTAGGTATAGAAATTTTTATTCCCTACAAGTTTGTTTATCATTTATATGCTAAAGTTGAAAAGTAAGGAAATAACACAATTATTAAATTTTAGCATCCCTTTTCAGGTAAATATATAAGAAGTCGAGATCGATCGAATAAAATATTGATTTTAGAAAAATATCTAGCCGGCCTATTAATTAATAATAGTTCAATAAAAAATAAAATAATTAAACAGAAATGTTTTATTTTATACGGCGTAAAATTGGGAATTCACCGAATCGTCGCACGTGACATCACAAAAAATCAAGTAAAAAATAATAGATAATAGCTTATTAAGCCTATCTCGCGCTACGCATGTATTCAAATTTCAAATCTCTAGTCATAGTTCGTGTACACAGATCTGCACTCTATGGTAGTGTACTTTAGAGTTGAAATGAAATTACCCGTCGAGCCGTCTATGGCATCTACAAGTCGACAGCGAGAGAAATAAACGGAGACGTCCACCGACCACGGCGTCCGCTGTCCACCGTCTACGAATTCAACTAGTCCATGCGATAAACGTAAACGGTCGACGCGTCGATGCAACGTCAACGGTTGATTTCAACTAGTCCGTCCATTCAACGCCCATCCCTAGGCGGGGCTTTCGCCCCAGGCTTATACCTACTGCACGTGTGCACAGCTGTGTGACAAACAAACCTTTTTTCCTTGGAAGGAACAATGAATGCAATTAAGTCGGTGTTTAAGCTGGCTAATAAAAGTAATGAAAAATAATGTTTCTTCTAGCTTGAATATATTTTAAGGTCTTGTCGGTTTGGGAATACCGCACTTAGCGACAAGGGTTAATACATTTTATTGCACTCGGCTCGATGCGGCAGCGGTTTCAAAGGATCCGAAACCGAACAATAGCGGTATTTTATTTGGGAAGCAATGGATTATCGAGAAATCAACGATAATGCTCAGGAGGGTTGAAAACATTTGCGATGTCCGAAACCTTAAAATTCCCGAGATCTGTATTTGTTTTGCCTAAAATGTAATATCTGCACGTGCACGTGCGGAACAAACAAATTAGTTCTCCGCAAGGGTATGCAGAGGTTTATAGACAGAGATATATGACGATAGATATAGATCTAAGATTATTAGCAATTTCTCCTACATAATTTTTCTGATAGTATAATGCAAGCAAGTACCAAGATAAGATTATAAATTCGCTATATGTTGGAAGATACGTATGTATACATATAAGGAATTGGTATAAAATAATAGTAATAATAATAACGTTTGCAAATGATTTTTTACGTTATTATTAACATCATTATTTTGACGCCGACGACATTGTAAATAAATAAATATAATGTTGCGAAATTGCTAAATTTTAAATGTTTGTAAATATATTTTTATGTGATATTATATAATATGATTTAAAGAGTCCATAGGCATAAGCTCTAGTTATAATTATATTTGAATTAGTTTTATATTGTTATGATTATTAATTAATTAAGTATTAGCATTGTAAGTTTATTTGTATTGTAAGTAGATTATAAGCGCTAGTTATAAGTCTGGTAAATAGTTCTGTAATGATTATGTGTTAGTTAAATTAATATAAATAAGAAAAATCGCCGAAATAGTGTGGAACAAAGTGCATCTCCTATGGACAGCGTAGATAGGTACTACGAACAATGAATTTATTTAATTTAGGCCTGCGAGATGCATATCGTGTTGGGTCCACCACAGAATGACTCAGGCCCGGTTGTTTCAAATTCGATCAAAGTAAGCGTAGAGTTTAAACTGAAATTTTACGTTCTCCACCAATCAGACGATCCGTTTTCGTAAAAATCTATGCTTTTATCGACCGCTTACTTTGATCGAACTTGAAACAACCGGGCCTCAGAGGGCAGATCTCCGGCTAGCTTGCCGCTCTGTGGTGTTATCAAATCACAAACTATGTATTTGGAGATGGTCACTGATCAAAGGTGGCGGGAATTTGAATAAAAAGAATTAAATTTTATACATATTTACATGTAATTAATACTAATTTACATCGTACAAATTCTACAAATGCCTTATCAATATCTATCGTCTAATCTTATTATCTATCTTATTCCTAGAAACCTCGTCGCGTTATGGGAGCCGGGGTACTTCCGGTCAGGAAGTCAGCGGGCCGGGCTTTCTCGGCGCCGCGCCGCGCTGCTGTCATCTCGCGTCTCCGTCGTCTGCGTTCGGAGGCTTGGATCGCTCCCAAAGCCACCTCTCGTCCTTGTGGGTGATGGACCTTCGCGGTCCTGTTAGCGCCGGGGCCGGCATCTATTGCCTGGCG
Organism: Agrypnia vestita; assembly: GCA_016648135.1. Lineage (NCBI taxonomy): Eukaryota > Metazoa > Arthropoda > Insecta > Trichoptera > Phryganeidae > Agrypnia > Agrypnia vestita. The sequence goes on along the minus strand of JADDOH010024378.1, from coordinate 8,717 downwards.
GCTGGCTGCTTCCGAATCAACCGGATCTCGACCTCTCTATCTAGTTCACTTCACCATTCCGGCTTCACGATTGCTGAAGCTGAACTTCGGTTCACCCGTCAGCTGTCCGATAGCTGACGGCAGCTATTTATTGCACTCTCGATCACTGATCACTGTGATAACTGTTTACTCGTCCGTGGTAACTGTTTTTCTTCTGCTTCGTGACAACTGTTTTCTCTCTGATTCTGTTCCGCACGGCGTCCGGGCTTTTATCGTCGGCCGTCAGGGCGGATCTCTGCCGGTCCCCTTGGCCTGACCTACCTTCTCGGGGTTGGTCAATCGACGTCACCTCGGCGTCCAGAAGGTTAGCCATTGGTTGGCGACAACTCCTTACCTGACCCCGCCTCCACGCCTGATGAGGCCCGGTTGTTTCAAGTTCGATCAAAGTAAGCGGTCGATAAAAGCATAGATTTTTACGAAAACGGATCGTCTGATTGGTGGAGAACGTAAAATTTTAGTTTAAACTCTACGCTTACTTTGATCGAATTTGAAACAACCGGGCCTGAGAGGTGGAGATCAGAACCCACCCAGGTGTAAATCATTCTTTTTCAAACTCGTAACCTTGATGTACCGGAATACGACGCGAACCAGGTTATTAATTTTGTCCTAGGGCAATACCGAGATCAAAGCGCCCATGCTTCGAAAATCACGCGCCATGTGGTCACAGCCAGAACAGCCCCGGCATGTTCGATCTTTTGTTCGAGGACGAAATATGTGACCTATTGTTTAAAAAAATAACATTGCGACGGACGATCGCCCTTAGGATAGCCCACCATAAAAATAAAACGAAACAATGAAATTAGAAAGTTAGGGATGCTGAGGGCGTTGGGCATCGCCGAAGACATTAAGAGTGCACGGCCTTTTGTTAGGATGGACAATACGTTCGCAACCTTTTGTTCTTAAGTAACATCTTGGAAGGGTAAAGAACGGTAAACCTTTTCTTGCAGCGGGACGTATATCTCTAACCCCGATTAAACAATAGAAAGAACATCTTGGCCAAATGCGAACACATGGGACAACGGTTTAGAAAGCTGCGTTTTGTTAGAGAAGTCGCCATTGTTTTGGGAAAGACATTTTTTAGAAAAACAAGATAATAATTCCGAAAGTCGTCGCAGTAAGCTTACAATTGTCCTCGACACCTCGACAGACAATAGAGATGTTTTAGAAAGCGCTGACATACCGATTCCCCACATGGCGACACCCTCCGCAAGATGTAGAATCGTATAAATTATATGATTATTATAAGGGCGCGAGGATCCCGCAACGCACTGCTACACCCTAAAGTGGAACAAATTGTTTTGTAGACAGCTGGGAGCGATTTCAGGATGGTTTTCTTCTTCTTCTCAATGCTTCAATTTCACAAGGAAACACTTGGAAAAGTTTGAACTATTTATTGAAAATAATACAGTAACAAACACGTGTGAGATGTAATACAACCAAAATTAGATTGACAGGGCTGAAACGACTGATATGCCCTTATATAGATTAGGAGAGTGAACCTTTATACCGATACAATGCGTTGCGTTTCGTCACGTACGCCAGTATAGATAAGTTCTCCGGGTGCATGGTGGTGCACTTTGCAACCCCGAGGGATGATAATACTCTTATCAAACGCTGGAACATAACAGCACCTCCCCATTTAGATGAAACTATATTCTTAAAGATAGTTTCAATTTTAATAAAACTGAATTTAGATCTCAGATGTTCTATTAATTAATTCATTAATTTGAATTCTAACATGTAACATGTAAAGACATTTCTGATTTTTAAAAATTCTTTTCACAATGTTTTTTTTTTGAACAAGTATCAATCTTGCGATTTATTTACGAATATAAAATTACTGGTAAAAATATAAAGTTATAATCTGTGACGCCTTCTCGTATTGTATTATTACATTATGTCTATCATTTATTTAAAGGTTAAAATTATTTATAAGCCCATAAGTATAATATAACAAATAGATTCATTGCATACATTCATACACTTAATGTTAATTATTTCTAAATTTTCTTATTTCTATGTGTATTCTATTACTATGCATTTTATTACATTTCATTTCATATTATTAAGATTTATTTCATTACATAATCTTTAATTTCATATTAATACATCATTATATTAAATTTAATTAAATCAATAAACTAATAGCAATTCTTAAACATTAATATACATGTAGAAAAATATGGAATCCCTTAATAAATTTATTACAATAAATCACATTGAAAGGATTTTAGCATTAAAAGACAGATTTTTTTTTGTTATACAATACATTAATTTTCTTACACATTTATTTCACTTTTATATAGTATACTTGTACATGTATAATGTATTTTTAAATATATATATTTTTTTTTAATTCTTTTTTTTTTTGCTTTTTTTTTATTCCTATTTTTTTTTCTTGCTGCAGCATATAACAATATAATCTTTTTATTTCAAAGATATATATTTATTCATTACGTAATTTATTACATATATATATTTTTTTTGTTTTTGGTCGACCATTATAATTTATTCCTTTCTTTTTCAAAAGGTACCTAGGTTAAAAGACATTTTACCAAATTTTATATGGTTTTACAAATGCCAGACATTACACCATGACACAAATATTTCATGTGTTTACAATATTAACATATTATTACGCCTTTTTTTAAACATGGTATTACAAATGCCATCTGACTACTTGAGTTAAAGTTTTACGTCAGTTAATCATGATTTTATATTTTCAAAAGGTTACCTAGGTTAAAAGACATTTTACCAAATTTTATATGGTTTTACAAATGCCAGACATTACACCATGACACAATTATTTCATGTGTTTACAATATTAACACATTATTATGCATTATTTTTTTTTAACATGGTATTACAAATGCCATCTGACTACTTGAGTTAAAGTTTTACGCCAGTTAATCAATCATGATTTTATTTTTTTAATCTTTTTTATCGCGATTTAATTTTTATTTTATTATATTTATTTGTTTCACAGGTGATACAATATTTCATTATCAACCCTTTTTATGAAGTTTACCAAGTATCCATTCCATCAATAATTTATTTTTATATGACTCTTAATTTAAATGAATAAGTTTTCTCTAGGTGGTGTATTCAACGGAGTTCTAGTATTTGGTACCGATCTCTCCTCTGTCGTCGAATCTCTAGTTTCCGAATTTATATTTGTTAAAGATATTGCCGGATACGATTCTCTTTGAACAGATCTTCTATTTTGACGCGTGTTACACTGGTTAAATATTTGAATACAGCAGTTACTTCTAGTTTGATTTCTATACAATTTTTGATACACTCTATAAAGAATATATGACAAAATTAAGATAGCTATTGTATACGTTATAGACGTATAGTAACTAGAATGCTTGATTAAATGAGGTTCTTTCATCATATTCTTTAATTCTTCATTGAATTGATCTAACTTGTGAGAAGCTATTTTCAATTCATCTAAATCGGCGTTCATAAAAGTAATGGGATTTAATCGCGGAAGTGTTATATTTATTTTTTCTTTTACACAGCAATCATCTTCAATTATATTATAGTTTTCTAAGGGTAAAGTAAAGTTAGTCTCTATATCATTTTCTGCAATGAATTGTAAAAATTTATTATATGCTTTGCATCCTTTTTGAAGTTGTAGGACGCCTGTTCCGAATATTTGATATTCTACTACTGATTTCTCGTGACAATCAATTGTTACTTTTGTTTACTTTGAACAAATAACCATTTATTATCCTTGATCTTGTGCCAAATATTAATTTGACCATATATTGTTCTGGTTACACAATCTTTAGGTATTCTATTTAAGCTATCCGTAATTAATTTGATTTCACATATCGGATTATCTATTGTTGAATAAACCGTTAACTGTTTGCAAATCAATCTCGTACTAAACATATATTTACAATCGTTAAGATCATTCATTTTTATATAAACTAATTTAGTTTTCGTTATTCCAATATATTTATACTCATTCTCTATTAGTGAGAATGTATTAGGGTTATCTATGCTGTGCGGTATAGGTAATGGTACAATTTTATACAACGTGAACTCTTGTATTTGAACGAGTGGTATTGATATAATATATACAATCCTATCATTGATGAAGTATGATGTTAAAAAAGATACATCTAGAATTGTATGAATATTATCCATGGTCAAAGGTAATGGCAGTTCCCTTCCCTGCGATAAATATCTAACATTTATATTAAGTTCTTTCAAAATTTCTGCTGGCGTGATAAGCATTGGATGAATTTCATTGTTTTTACTAAATAATATCGAGTTAACCATACTATCAATGCGGTAATTTAATTTGTTCACAACGTCCTGTAGTAGGTTAATTTGAGATATTATGAGTAAATTATATTATTTGTACTGTAGCGTTTTTAATACTTTACGTAAAGGTTTCAAGTTTTTCAAGATTATCGTTAAGAATAATTTCGTTGACTTTCAATTTTATTATTCTTTCATTAAAATTGGTAATTGCAGATTTTACGACCTGTGTTTGATCTTGTAACAAAGATACTATATGTTTGTAAATCTTTAATTATTTTTTCTATCATCTTTTTTATAGTACGGTTTCAATTCATTTATATGATATTTGACGTTTTTGCGATTTATTTTAAGCGTAACATTTACGGCAGAATTTATTTTAATTATTTCGTATGGTCCTTTAAACGTTGACGACAATGCTTTTCGAAGTCTTAAATGGTTTTTAATTAGTACTAGGTCTCCTATTTTATATTTATTAAATATAGGATTATTTCTATCATAATTTTCTTTAGCCTTTTCTTTCGATTTAATTATATTTTCTCTTGCTAAATTTTGAGTCTGTGCCAATTTGTATTTTAATTGAGAAACATAATCATCATATGTTGGAATGGTTGTATCGTTACGCAATAGATTATATGGTAGTATTGCCTTTTTTCCAAACACTAACTCGTATGGTGTATACTTCGTTGAAACTGGTGAAACTGGTGAAACTAACCGTCGCTAAAGGTAAGTATTGATCCCAATTGTTTTGTTCTACATTAACGTAATGCTTTAAGTAATCTTTTAAAGTAGAATGACTTCTTTCGAGTGCACTGTTTGTCATTGGATGATAAGGTGTTGAAATTCTATGTTTAATACTGAACAATTTTGTTACTTGAGAGAATAGTTTAGACATAAAATTTTTACCTTGATCGCTAAGTACACTACGAGGTACCCCAAAATATGAGACAAATATTACAAAATGTTTTGCAATCTCTTCTGCAGTTCCATTTTTTAAAGGATATGCTTGACTAAATTTTGTCAAATCGTCTTGGAGAGTCATAATAAATTTATTTTGATTTAACGTTTCGGGTAGCGGTCCCACTAGGTCTAAAGCTAACCTTTCGAAAGAATCTTTCGATGTCGACGTTATTTCCATCGGCGCGTTATTATGTTTTCTATAGGTTTTGTTTAATTGACATTGTCCACAAGTTTTTATATAATTTTCGATAGAATTCTTCATGCCTTTCCAATAGAATTGATTTTTAATTTTATGATACATTTTCTGAAATCCTAAATGTCCAGCAGTAGGCACATTATGATTTTCAAAAAGTACATTTTGAACTTGATTTTCATCCACATTTACAATTTTATTTAGGTAAATATTAATCTTTATATTTGTACCGTTAAAAATAAAAAGAAGCATGTTTTTAATTTTATCATAGTTAAAATTATTAAAAGGGTCCTTAAAATCGGATATCGAAAATTCTGTGATTTTTAATTCCTTTAATGTTTCTCTAAAGTTTTTAATAGAGATAAATATGTCATTATAAGTAGCTTTATCATAGTGATTAATTTTAATAAAGATGTGATGAAATGTTTTAGAGTTTCCACTTGTTATCCCTGTTTCGTAAATTTCAAAAGGTTTTAATTTGAAAGCTTCAGCGTTTTCAATTTGACATAATATATCAGCGCAATAAGGTATCGAATCATCTAGATCTAGAGCGGTTGGATATGCAATATTTATATCTTTAGATTTCAATAGATATTCGTTGTGTTCGAGAATATCTACATTATAATTTTCATTTTGATGTACCTTTTCGAGGAAATCTTTATAAGTATCGTTAGTCGTTACTAAATTTATAGGTATTCTTGACAATGCATCTGCATTTTGATTAGTTTTTCCCGATTTATAACGTATATCTTATTCATATTCTTCCAATCTCAATCTCCAACGTACAAGTTTGGATCCTGGATCCTTAGCATTGAAAAGCCAGGTTAATGGTTTGTGATCAGTGACAATAGTAAACTTTCGATCGTAGATATAAGGTCTAAAATATTTCACTGCCCAAACAATGGCAAGAAGCTCCTTTTCTGTTGTGCTGTAATTACCTTCGCTCTTATTGAGTGTTCGTGAGGCATAGCAAATCGGTAGGTCTTTTCCTATCTCTCCTTGAGAAAGAATAGCACCTATTGCATAATTTGACGCGTCAGTTCTGACAATGAAACTTTTTTTTAAATCCGGAAATTGTAAAAGAGGGAAAGTCATCAAACTGTTTTTTAATGAGTCAAAAGCGTTTTGTTGCAAATCAGTCCAAACGAAAGGTATGTCCTTTCTTAATAAAGATGTAAGAGGTTTAGAGATATTAGAGAATCCGGGAATAAATCTCCTATAATATGATACAAGTCCCATAAATTGTTTAATTTCCTTAGGATTTCTTGGTTCTGGGTAATTTTTAATAGATTTTACTTTATCGGGGTTTGGAGTAACTCCTTTATCTGTAATGATATGTCCTAAGTACGCTACTTCTTTCCGGAGAAATTCGCACTTATCAGGTTGTATTTTAAGATTGAATTCCCTAAGTTTGTCAAAAACTCTTCGAATTTTAGCATTATGGTCTTCTAAAGAACTCGCATAGATGATTATATCGTCTAAATAAACATAGCAATCAATTCCTTGTAATCCTGTTAGAACAGAATCCATTAATCTCTGGAAACAACTTGCTGAATTACGAATTCCCATCGGTAACCTAATAAATTCATAATGTCCTGAAGGAACAGTGAAAGCTGCCTTATGCCTATCCTCTTCAGCCATTTTTATTTGATGATATCCCGATGCTAGATCTAATGCGGTAAAATATTTACTATGTCCCAACTGATCAAGATTGTCTGCCATATTCGGTAGCGGATACGCGTCACCTAAGGTTATCTCGTTTAGTTTTCTATAGTCGATAACGATTCTCCACTTTTGTTCGCCTGATGCGTCCTTTTTCTTAGGAACAACCCAAATTGGAGAAGAATACGGACTAGTAGATTGTCGGATTATTTTTTGTTTAAGCATTTCATTGATTTGTCTATTCACTTCTTCTTTGTGAATTTCTGGGTATCTGTACGTTTTTGAACGAACAGGATTATTATGTATTGTATTTAATTTATGTTCAATCGCGTGTGTCGCACTTAGGCAGTCGCCTTTAATAAAAAATATGTCGTTATATTCCATACATATTTCAAGAATTGATTTTTTTTCTTCATTATTAAGATGTTCATCCCGAATCAAATTTTTAATTTTACTCATTCGGTCAGTAATTTGTTTATTTTCAATTATTGTCCCTATCGTTTCTATTTCGAAAGGAACTAGATTTATGTGAAAATGATGAATTTTAACATCTTTTTCTGTACTATTTAAAATAGAAATTAAACATTTACCATCGTTATCCACTTTCGTTAGAGCATTGGATATTTTAATACCTTTTGATATCTCAAAATCTAATATAAGACCTTCTTGTATCTCTGGATTTTTTACATCAACTTTTAAGAACGTAATCGACCTCGGTTTTAATTTATGAATTATTTTATTATTTTGTAAAGGAATATGCACATTATCCATTACAATAATTCTATTCAGTTTATAATTTATTTCGGCATTATTTTTAGAGAAAAAATCATTACCTAAAATTCCGTCGTATTCAAGATTTATTTCAGAAACAATGTGAAAGTTATGTTTAATCAATTTCGAATTGTTTAAATTAAACATAAGCTCTACTACACCGTCGGTTTCACAAGGTTCTTCTGAATTTCCTATACCTTTTATTTAAATCTTACTATATTTTATATTTAGCAATTTGTCAAAGTTATCACCGAATATATCACTTTTTATTAGTGAAATTGCGGCACCCGTATCAATTAAAATATCACACATTTTTATTATATTATTTTGCTTCAATGGCAACTTATATACGGTAGTGATTTGATACGATTTTTATCAAATTTAATTGGATATACTTCAGAGTCATTTTTATGGTGGATACTGGTTTCTTCTATATTTTTTTTTGCATCTTTTGGACCGTCTACTCTATCGTTGCGATGCATAACGACGAGTTTGTCTTTAAAAAATCTTCCTTAATCATATTAATTTGAGCTGACGTGTTTGTAGTTTTATTAAAATTACTATTATTATTAAAAGTTTTATTTCTAATTTCAAAGAATTTATTTTTCTTTGACGGGTTTTTAATGAAGCAATCTTCAATAACGTGGCATTTTTTCTTACTGAATTTACATATTTTATTTGGTTTAGCTTGGAATGTATGCACATTTTTATATTTATTTTTATTATTATCTCGGTTTTTAGTCTCTCTAATTTTAACATATATGAATCTCTGTTTTCATCAAATCTTTGTTTATAATTTTGTAATTTAATAAGTAAA